>JANHZU010004899.1:59985-74298 GCA_032468055.1 Acrochordus granulatus
TGCCGGGTCTCGAACCCGGGCCGCCGACCTTCCAGCCGGCAAGCTGAGCTCTTAACCACGTGCGCCACCACGCCCCTTCTTGTATTATAATACAAAAAGCTAAATATTTTTGAATCTTTCCCATGAAGAACAATGGAAATTCAAAATAATTTCTTTTTTAATCCTTTTCTTTCTTTTGGACTGAAACCACAGGTGGCATGACCATGCCATCTACCATTCAACTTACTGAAAAATTGATCATAGATATGATTTTTAAAATATTTAATCAATAACGTACATTTTCTTGCAGCAACAGTTGAAGCAATGGTTAAGATTTTTTACACCCTGGCCTGCTTGCACTTTGATGGATTTATCTCAGCAACGGGACAACATAACATCAGGAGAACATAATATTAAGAAACATGCACTTCTTCTTCTAATGTCTTGAATATTCCTAGTGCTAATTCATAGCGTACATTTTCTAATACTGCAGCATGCTTGAATACAAAAGCAACATGTACACACTCCACAAGAATAATATTAGACCAATGAACATAAACTGTCCCATCTTTCAATCTACCTAACAATGGTTTTTTGTTTGTTAAAAGTTTGGTTCCCAGTCTCTTAATATGTGCTTAGCACGTTCTCCCTCATCTTCCTGTCTCCAGCCAGTGGCTGCAGAGATCAAAACAATCCTGAATTTTTATATTCAATTGGCTTCATAGTCCAAAAGAAGGGTGGATGGATAGATGGAGGATAGAAGCCAAATCACATGCATAGAGCAACAGAGAATGAAAGATCCCATTTTGACCAAAGTTTAGGGTGAAACTGTGGAAGACAGGAAGCCTAATTCTAAATTTAGAATATGTGAAACTTGGAGTTCAGAATATGTCACATATTCTTAATTAATATTTTACATATTCAGTGGGGTTTATTTATTTCTCAGTAGACCTCAGCAAGTAATTGCCGTCATAAGTCATGCTGGTTATTAAAGGGCTCATCATGTGACTGACCTGTTTTTACAGCATTTTTTGCAGCAGTTCTTAAGCAAATGTGGTGATCATAAAATGACTCTGGCAGTTGTAAAGCAAATGCAGCAGTCATAAAGCAGACCCGTGGTTTACAATGGGCACTTTTTGCTGGAAACCAAAAGTAAATGCCAAAAGGTTTCAGGAAAATTGCAGTCATGTGACTACAGGATGCTGCAAATGATTGTAAATATGGGCCAACTGAGAAATGTGCAAAATGTGATCATGCAAATGGGGTGAGGATTGGAACTTCAAAACCAGATCATAAGTCCCTGCTTGGGGTCCATCATAACTTTGAATGTTGCTAAGTGACTGGTCGTTAAGCAAGGACTACCGATATACACCGTTTAGTCCCTTTCCTATGGTGCCCAAGACAAAGTTTTGTACCTCTCAAACTTAGTGGGATTACTAAGCCACCAGCTATTGGTTCCTTCACAGAATTACTTCTCACTCCAAGGTTTGAACAACAGATATATGTACTAATCTATAACCCTTCAATAATTATAATTTTGCCTCCATGCTCCTACTCCGTTAGGAATCTTTTTTTGGTAAAAAAATCTTTTTCTTAAAAACCTTAAAATCTATTTTTTTCTGTATTTATTTTTATCTATTTCTCCACTGCTTCGAACATTTGTATTTCTTGGAGAGATCATCAGCTTCAGCTGAGCTGAATATTATTAATAATAATATTCTGAGTAATATTATTATATTACCAATATAATAATTATATACACTGAATATTATTAATAATAATATACTGAAATTATTATTAATAATAATATGAGTAATATTCATAATTAGTATGCAAGCCTATTGTTTTTATTGTTTCAGAGCTCCATACTTTAGCAGAAAGATCATTTTAGGCTGAACAATATTTTTTTTCAGAATTAGCTCCACTGCTTTAGACATGTTTCATCTTCCTTTGTCAATTATTTAAGAGTATTTTCCTAACTTAACCTTGATTGTATGCTGAAATGAATGTAGGAAAACCTTCGTAGTAAACGTGCAAAGGAACAATAAATTACCACTAATGAAAAGGTAAATAAGGCTCCTTAATTATAATCCTCAATGTACTTTGCTGTGTATCTTCCATTGTCTTGACCTGGAAGCGTATGCACATATAGCACACGGGGAAGGGGAGGTTTCAACTTCATACCGCCATATCCTACAACAAATCAATTCCACTCATCACGTTTTTCCTAGATAAATTACTCCAAATTCCTGCTTATGTCTTCTGTTACAAAAAGCTTTGACTGAACATTAGTGAAAAAATGGAAATGTTTGTCTTTTAGTGTTAGGGCAACATTGCCTCCTCCTCGACCATTCTGCAGTAACAACCACTGTTTGCAATTATCTATGTATATTTTCATTAATCCAGGTCATGTCTTGTAGCAAAACTGCAAAAAACAAACAAAAAAAACCATGCACATCAAATTTTAAAAAGGCAACTGGACTTTTTATTTTAGATGTTACAGAGAAACGTTTCAACTCCAATCTAGGAGTCTTCTTCAATCTCATACAGAAGAAAAATGATATGGAATTTATGGAAATTGTGAAATCTAATACCCTAGTTCTCATGTTACAAGCTGAAAAGACAGGACATTGGCAATAATGAGAGAGGTCTCCAGGTTTCAGTTGAATCATTTCTCTTCTAGCCAAAGGTCCAGCGTATGTACCAAAATGGGGTTGTAAACAGGGGGCAATTGAACTCTTCTCCTCCCCCCTTGTTAACTGAAGGATTTATAATCTTAACATATATGCTTTCTTTTATCCCTCTCAAAAGCCAGTTAATTTCTCTATCAAGAATTTGAAATCTGCAATCATGGATTGTTGTCTCTCTTCTAAAATGCAGATTTACAGCCGATGTCTCTGAACAACTGTGTTGATTGATTTCTGCTTCGTTTCTCCAATGTAAAATTCTGAACAGGCTTCACTGTACTGAATGGCATAAATGCCATCTGTCTGTTTGTGTTTGGGAGTCTTGTCTTTGGGATGTACTAATTTTTGCTTAAGTGTATTCATTGGTTTGTATTGAACCCTAATTTATGTTTATTGAAAATTCTTCTAAGTTTCTCTGATACTCCAGCAACATAAGGAATGGATGCACTGTTCTCTCTGCTTGAATCCTGTTTGCAGTTCTACCTAGACTTTCATCTGAATATCAGTGGAAAGGAAACTGTTGTGTTTGTCAGTTTTTTTTTCTTTGGGAGACCCCTGGGATCCAAGCTCTCTGAATTGGATAATACTTTCACCCACTGAGTTAATCAGCAAATGTACAGCAACTGTTACTGCTACAAGAAACTTCTCTGGGGAAAAATGGGATGTTTCAGGCTACCCATTGTTAGTACAGTCTTTATTATTCTTTCTGGCTTCCTTCAGATATATGCTGTTTAAAGTAGGTTACATAAGTACCAGAATATGCAAAGGGACAAGGAGATGATCTTGAAGGTCATCAAGCAGAAATGCATGCATGCCTTAAGTCTTTTATTAGATTCTGCTAATTTAGAGACTTCCTACTGTGTTGCAAACAGGAGCCTGACATTGTATCTCACAATTCTATTTTATAGCTTGGGGCGTGTGGTTTAAGGCATAGAGTCCTTGTAATGATTTCTTTTTGAGAGGTGGGAAGTGGGCCAGAGAGACTTCTCTGTATTTGTCTTAATCCAACATTATTCAAATTGATTCAGAAAGTTATCTGATTCTCTTTCCTTTTCTAATATACAAGACTATGGTAGAAAATTTAGTCGGCAGAATAAATATCACTGCAGAGAATTTTGAAAATGAATTTATATATAGTAATTTTGACATTTCTGATCCTCACATATGAATAGTCCAAGACGAAGGCTCCATATTTCTAAATTTCCATGCTAGCATTCTTTTAACCTTTAAGGCAAGTGTAAGTGAGTGGTACAGATTAAGTTTTAAAATTGCTAAGACAGAATATTATTGTTGATTGCAATTAAAGGCTGCAAACAGAAAAGTCTAGAAGGACCAGAATTACTGTAATCAAAATTATTTTGGAACAAGTACTCTCTGTACTATGAATATATTTCCTGGGTGATTTCTACAAAAATTGTAACTATAATCAGAAGCAATATTACAATTAAAGTGCAAGGAATGAATATGTTTCCTGGATGATTTTCACAAAAATTATAATCATAATCAGAAGCAATATTAGAGTTAAAATGCACAAATTAATAACTCTTCTTATATAATATATATTTATTACTTACTTAAAATACTGAAAAAAAAGTCACTGAGAATTTTTACCATATGAGTTATTATAATAATAAATAATAACAACACCCAGATTTAACAACTGTCAATAAGAAAGACAAAAAAGTCTGGATGTTGTAGTACCAGGAGTCAACAGGATAAAAGACAAAGAACTAGAGAAAAATCACAAAATATAAACAACTGAATAGAACAACTAAGTCAAAGAAAGCAAAGATAGTACCATAGAAATAGGCATCTTGGGTGCAAGCCCAAAACATCTGGAGAAACACTTGAACACCATTGGCACTGACCGTATCACCATCAGTCAATTGCAAAATGCAGTTTTATTTGGACTAGTTTATGTCCCGCAATGATAGCATGAAGACAATCAAACAACATCTGCCTATCCCAAATCCTTGGGTATGACTTACAGGTCGATACAAATGCCAAATCCAATCTAAACATCTGGCTGATTGTGTGAACAATAATATCAGAAATATTTCTACTTCAACACCTGACAACGTAGAAACAGTGCAGTTCTGGGTGCAGCTATGGAACATCCTAAACAAAATACACCAAGAATGCAGCTTGGATAAAGGAGATGGATAAGAATAAAAACAAGGTGAAATGAAAGAACTTGTAATAACAACAGAAATGGTGGAGACTAGGGCAAGGATGATCAAGAATCGGTGACCACCAGGGGAAGATGAAGTGCATGGCTTTTGGTTGAAACTTTTGATTGCCTCTATCCACTCATTACCAAGCAGTTTAATAACACTGCAAAGAGGTAAAATTGAAGATTGGTTAACATCTGGCAAAACCTACTGGATAATGAAGATCCAATAAAAGAGGTAGCACCAATCCACTATAGGCCAATTAAATGCTCATCAACAACTTTCAAACTGCTAACTGGTAATGACAACTGATGGAGTCCAACAACATCTAGTTGAAAACAAGCTCTTTCCACCTGAGCAGAAAGAAAACTGCCCAAAAGATCAGCTGCAAACTGAAAAGATAATTTTGGAAAATTATAGGAGAAGGCAGATCAACTGAATGTAGCTTAGACTGATTATAAGAAGGCATTTGACCCCCTGCCACATGACTGGATAATCAACTGCCAATAATAGGAATCAGAAGAAGCATCAGAAGCTTTGTGCAAAGTTCGATGGGACAATGGACAACATAGATGTTGGTCAATGGTGATATTCTGGAAAAGTTTAATAGGAATCAAATAAGGAGACTCACTATCACCACTACTATTTGTCATTGCACTGATTTCTTTATCAGTAATACTGAATAAGCCAAGATATTGCAAAATTGTAAAAATTGAGGAATTGAGATGCCCTATGGAAATAACATCAAGAGACCAGATGAAGACAATAACTACAAATATCTGGATATCCTTCAAGTTGACAACATAAAGAACACTGAAGTCAAGAAGAAAGTTAGGAATGAATACATTGTTTGAATGAAGATCTTAAAGTCCAAACACAGTGGAGCAAATTCCATAAAGACAATAAATACATGGCAATTTCATTCATTAGATACGCAGCTGGAATACATGACTGAACTGAAGCAGAACCAAAAGTCCTGAATCGGAGAATCAGAAAAATGACAATGAATCATGCAGAAAAATTCTACTTACCTAGGAAAAAAGGTGGATGTGGAATGTTGTAAAAATACCAGACAGTTGAAAAAGAAAAAAGAGCATTGGAGGACAGTGAAGAAGATGCACTGAAGCTAATATACCACAAAGGCATACTGAATACTGAAGATATTAAATTGGCCTATAAGAAAGACCAAATGAAGAGTAGAAAAGAGGCATATCAAGGCAACGTATGGCCAATACAAAAAAAAACCAGAGAAAGCAAATAACAAGACCTGGAAATAACTAAGACTAAGAAAGTTGAAGAAAGAGACAATGGGCCTAATTTTGGAAAGAGACAAAACCAGGCCTTAAGAACAAATGTATATAAAGCCAAAACTAATAAAACAGCAACAGACAGCAAATTAGTGTTTCTACAAAGAAGTGAATTCCAAATACAAATGGATAGTCTTGGCTCATAACACACCAGATTTAACTGTGGTTGAAAAGAAAAAAAATGTAGATAATTGAAATGGTGATCGCAGGGGATAGTAGAACAGAAGACAAGGGATTGGAGAAGACAACAAAACATCAAGATCTGAAAACTGAGGTTGAACAATATGCTATAAACCAGATGTGGCGGTCCTAGTGGTTATGGGCACACTGGGTGTCATACCAAAAAGATCTTGGACAGAACTTAGAAAATTGTGGACTGACAAAATTTCCATCTGTCCATTACAAAAGGCCACACTGGCTGGATCTACACATACAGCATACCACGCTAATACATTACTACATCTTTGGTTCTTGGAAATAACTTGATGGATATGAAGGGCAACACCAGCTAAAGAACTGGCAGCTGTGATTCCATATTGTTATGTGTATAGAAACCTAGAAACCTAAAAGAAAGCCTAGATGTAACAATTAATGATGGATGACTCTATCTACCCATCATCTATCCATCCATCCACATCCACAAAGCCATATTTTTCCCACAACATTTTGTAATGGTGAACAAACCATAAGAGACTTGCTGATGTGTTCCTCAGATACCATATTTACCTAGTTTTGTTGCCAGTAATATTTTATATTAAAGCTCACTGGAGAATTCTGATCAACTGCAGTTTCTTGGCCCAAGAACAAGTGGGATGTAATTTATTAAGGTCTGAGCTGGCCTTGGATTCCAATCTATACTTCGGGGCTAGGGGTTCATAGCATACAAATGGTAAGTGGCTGTAAGTCAGAGCTTTGATTGGAACTATGTACTGTCCAGAAAAAAAGATAAAAGTAAGGTAAAGTGATAAAGGTCATCCTGAAAAGAAAAGATATAACAGGGAAGAGTTTAACAATTTCTTTTCTGCCCAGATATGCCCAGAAGCCGAAAAAAAATTGCATACCCTTATGCTATTGTACCTAGGGATCTGAAATTGCCACGTATTTGTTCTTTCTAGTCTACTGACATATTTGTAAATATACAGCTTGTTTAAAAACATAACAAGACTCCAGTGTTTTTTTTTGCCATAAGGACACCAGTTCAGCTGCTTCCAAACTATTTCAGTATCTTTTCAAGACTACGAAATAAACAACAAATCAAGAATGTTGGCCCTAATCCAACTGTATAAACAGAGAGATATAAACAACCTTATAGATATTTCAGAATCACAGCATTGGAAGTAGGCAATTAAAGCATCTGACAGATGGCCTTGTACAATTCATAGTTCTTTCCTGTAGAATGTGTGGAAGACTGAGAAAAAGAATGAAATATCTATTGGATTGGCACAGTGCTAACTTTTGATTTCACCTAAGGTAATGGGATCTTTTATTTTTCCTTAATAAATATGCAGCTGCAAAGAGGAAAAATGCTTTTCTGTAAATGTCAGAGACAACTTCTGGCTTGTACATATAATCTTCCCCTCCCCATCTGCTTCCTTCCTTCCTTCCTTCCTGAGGAACATGTAGACTGGAGTGTTGATTCATTTTTTGAATCAAGTAGTACCCTGGGTATGGGACATTGATTGAATTATATCTTTTGGTAGCTGTTATTCATCAGATGAAGGATTGCATGGATTGGTCTTTGAATGCTCAGTGATCTTAGCTTACCATAATAAACTGCTCTGGGGGGGTTTACAGGGTGGAAAAGATGCCATGTAGAAATTCTCTCAGGATTGGGATTGTCAAAACAAAGAAAATAAATTCTAGAGTAAGCAAAGAATCTTTAGAGTACTTGGAGTTACTTATCAAAGATGTTTGAGACCAAAGAAAGTTGTTGAGTACAAGTGTTATTATAAGTATATTAAGTGTATGACTACATACAAGACTTAATTTGGAGATTCACTGCAACAATTTAATAAAATCTTCAAATCAAATCAAGTTTCTAAATGAAGTAATCAAATCAATTCAAACTGGATATTTTCCAACACATTTTGAATTATTTCTATATTGATTTAATTTTTTGGTACTTGTGAACTTTGTAGTAGTGTAGTTGTTCCTCCATAGATGGCCAACTGAGGATGGTCAAATGCATTGGGCTTTTTAATAATCAATTAGTCAATGAGTTTTATCATCTCAGTAAATGCTGATCTTGATTTAAAGAAAGTGTTAATGTTTTGAGACTGGATTGTTTTCACACCAGGGCTCAACTTAAAATTTTCCTTACTATTTTACTTCTATGGTATCGTATTAGTCCAAGGTGTGAAAATCATATTATTAGTAACATTAACTACATTACTTGTTCTGCTATTTTGTCCTTCTCTACTTGATTCTTTGGCCCTGAACATAGAGGAAAATTGTGAGCCAAAGACAAGTGAAAGTAAAGCAAAAATGTAGAACTCTTTCCCCGAGGATGGTCAAGTGGTGCAAAATGTTGCTTCAGTGTTGGGCTAAGTGCATGAACAGAAAACTGGGGTCGCAACAAGGTTTAAAAACAGGCATCTGGACTGGATTTTTCTCAAGTAGAAGACGTTTCATCTTTTATCCAAAAGGCTTTCTCAATTCAACCTTGTTGCGATGCAATTACCCTGGACGAGTGAGAGTCTTCACAGACAAGAAAACTGGGGTGCAACTCCTTGTGATGGCTGCTGTGTGGATGTGAAAAAACACATATCTACTTTAAGAAAATATTAAAAGCTGTTTGTATTCCAAAATGCTCCAGAGCACTTTTCGGCAACTGAATCCAAAGGACTACACACCTGTATAGCTGTATGTGATATGAATCATATTTCTGATTTCCTCTATTATAGATTGCATGCCTGATTTTCCTGTAGACAGAATTCTTCTTTTTCCTAATTAAAAATAATTATCACCAGACTTCAAAAGACATAGATATAAATATGTTTCAGTGTACAAAATTCAGGAACTAAGTAAGGAAAATCGACTCTACTAGACTTGTAATGTTATTCTTGAATGCCCCAATTAAGTAGCCACCCAGAGTTTGATATAAGATGGGCGTCTATATAAATGTTTTAAACAAATATTTAAACCTAGGAAGAATGGTTTTGTATCAGATGAGCAAATTCCCAGGGAGCATGGATCACAATAAATAAGCAATAAATTTAAAGAAAGCCCATCCGGTACAATTAAAAATCAACACAACTAAAAAACAATTTAAAAACACATACTCTAAAAAATTATCAAATTTATTAAATACTGTGTTTAATTAACACAAAAACTCACCTTCATCACTAGGCTAACACATGACTTCCTTATATCAAAGTAAGTAGATAGATCAGGGTTGAAAGTTAGTCACAATATTACTAATATAATTTGTTGCTTGTTATTATAGCATTTAATATCAAATCTATTTAATATAGTAGGTGTGATGTTAGATTATTCATAGTAATTCAGACTGTGGAAGGTTTGTCCAATGCTGCCTTTGCACAAAACTTTGAATCATTCAGCAGATCTTGAAGGGGGAATCAGTTTCAGAGTAATAAACAGATTTGGTGGCTTTGATGCACTTCATAATCTTTTGAAGACTGCCACTGCTTTGGATGCAGTTACAGACAATACATGTTGTCTGTAATCCTCCCTAAATAGGGAAAACTAGAAGCACCTGTGTTATATGGCAAGACGGACTCTCCGACATCAAAATGAGTAACGAACTGATGAATTTTATCAACTAATTCAGTTCTGCCTATCAGGGTTATTTTGGATTTTGGAAAACTAACTTCGCTTTGGGCTTCATTTATTTTCTCAGCTCTCAACTTCGTCACTATGGTCAGCCACAAATGATGACCTGTGCTTAGAGAAGTTTCATTTCCATGATACTCCCACAAATGAAACCAGGAATTCACCCTGATTATGGACTACTGGCTGTCCAGCATACAATGCTTTCTTCAATCAAACATCACATTGATCTTCACATGTCTGGTGAAACACAGATGCAAGATTTACACAGTTCTAAACATTTACCATTTTTAAGAACGTGGGACGACAGAGGACGACAAATGGCTCCCGTCTATCGCGTGCCACCTGCTTTCTTTGTGGCCTGTTTGTCTCCATGATATTCGGTCAACCTGCCACTGATTCATCACTGTCTTACAAATCACAAAAGGGCAGTAGGATGTACATAGAGAATTATGGATTTATTTGTGTCCTCTTTTTTTGGCTCTGCCTAGTTATTGTCTAGGAAACTGTTAATCTGAGATAATTTTCCCCTCCCTTCCTTCCTAGGCACACATATATGGAACACGTGCTCTTTGACATTTCTCCTAGTAGGCTGTAGTTAGGTGGGTGCTAGGCTTCACTTCTTCCTGTAAATAAAGCTCTGTTCTATCCTGGTCATAAAATGTGCCCCATTTCAGGACAGATTCCAACTTTCAGGAATATCCACACAAAACACTTCAACGTCCAACACTCCAGCAACAATCAAGTCCTGTCACTGATGAGGTAACCCTTTCTAGGATGGATCAATCTTGACAGCTGGATAGGCTGAGGCTTCTGTCACTCCGGGGGCAGAAGAACGTCATAACCCTATAAAGTAAGACAAGGCTCATTCTTCCAGGCTGTGCATCCCCTAAAATCCAGAGATCAGGAACAGTAAATCACACTACTCCGCAAGGAGAAATCAATGATCATTTCTCATGTTTCGAGTCCAGATAAAAAAAGATGTACCTATAGGCGATAGCCTGCAGCTGTTTCCATTTCTGGCTAGATCAGGAGAAAACTGCTTCAGAGGATTCTTCGCAGGACAGGAACCCTGCCTAGTTTCTTCTAGATGTTTTCAAGGCCTTCACAGGTGGTACATTTGGCAACACTTCCCACTTTTTAAGACAGGGAAGAAGAACACACAATAGAGCAGTTCCAAATAATGTATGAAGACCCAGTGCTGGGCTTCTGGAATAAAATTTGATTACCCTCAAATTTCCACAGTGAATTGAATGAGGGCTGATTCTTAAAGCCTAGTCATGGTTCATGTGTGTCCTTGATCTAGATTAGGAATGCCATGTGGAGGTGTAACTATCATCTGTGCCATCTTCACAGTAAAAATTATCTCCTCTCCAAAAGCTGCCATTAGCCATAGCGGTTCTTTACTGCAAATAGTAGCATTGTGTATCTCTTGGTGGAGGATGAGTTTTGAACAAAAACAATTATGGTCATTTCACGGCCTCCCCACACCCATTCCAATTCTGAACAAACCCCCCATTTTGTAATAGTTACCATTTTAAAATAAAATGCACCAATATTTCCTTCTTGACCATCCAGCCAATTTCATTGGGCGATCCTAAATTCTAGCAGGAGATGGAAAAATAAGTAATTTAATAAATGAAATTATTTTTCTAACTAAAAACCCCAAACAATTCAAACTTGTCTTGAACAGAAACTACTCAGGTATTTGACCACTTTGCTTGTTTTTCCTTTCCCCTTTTTCAACTCTAAATGCTTTGTTTTATGGATCAGGATCAAGAGGCTGAGACGAAGTCTGAGATCTGGGTGGGGGATTTGAAAGAAGAGGGAAAAAAAACGGAAGATTTTCTGCACAGAGTTCTAGGAAGCAGGGCAAGGAGGAGTAACAGACAAACTAATGTAAATGGATGACTGGATTTTTGAGCTATTCAGGTTGTCTAAATTGAGAAAATAAAAGTAAATTGATAAGAACAGCAACACCAGACGAGAACATTAAGGAGAAAAGTAATTCCTGATTGTGTGGTCTCTCCTAAAGCTTGATCTTTTTTTTGGTCTCCTAAAGCACACACATTAAGGTCTCTTTTTGGTCTTCTAAGCATCCCAAGATTGTCCCCCTCATCCTTCTGTTTCCTCTCTTAAAGAGAGAAATTGTGGATGATAATATTGCACCACCACCACGTCTGTGGTCACTCAATGAATCTGGTGACATAATGGGTAAGATCTGCGCACCTCAAAACCAAGACTAAAAATCATCCATGTTTCAAGCTAGCGCAGTTGTTTGTTTCTTGGTCCAAAAATGGTTGGGCATTTTCACGTTTTAAGATGCAAATGGAAAAAAGCTAAGCTGACAATTTTGAATGTTCCATTGCTGAATTTTGGAAATATAGTCAGAGGATTTAGGTGAGGGCATTCTAAAAAAGTTGTCTGAAAGTCACATGCAGCGATATCTTCAGGTTGCCCATTTCTGCCAAAAGAGAATAATTAAGCAAAGCCCATCCTGACAACGGTTGCATGAAATTGGAATTAATGGTCTATTAAATAATTTCTAACCTTATATCTACATGAGTGATTCTGCATTTATAGGAATTTCAACAGGATTGACTCTGCATTTTGATTTCAACTGTTACCTTCCTTAATCAGGAAAAAGGGACAGAACTATTTAAAATTCTTCTTCCAGTAAGAAAAATGCTTTGAATTTTAAAAACATTATTTTGAGTGAAACAGATGGCTTCTTTCTATACCCTAGTAGTACCTTAGAGGCACATAACATAGGACAACAGACCAATAAGCCTGTCATTCAATGTACTAATTCTTCTGCTGTCAGTCAAATTAATACTCACTGGGCCAATGGTATCTTCCACATCTTTTTAAATGTTCACTAGAAAATAAATCTGCTCTGCTTCAGCCATCTTAAACCCAACAAACAAAATAATTCATATATATGCACACATATTCGAATTCTGATAATATATTTTCCAAGGGCTCCATAAAGAGGAGAAACTATCACAGCCAGTGATGGCTGACATTTTATGAAGTATGGTAGAAGGCTTCAAGTCAGATGACTCACGTTTAAGTGTGACTTAATTTAAATTATCAGCGTGTACTTTAGGAGAAAAGAAAAATCAGCACTAGCATATTACCAGTGCCTGAGTGAGAGTCATTTATAAACTTTGGTTTATTATAAGCTATTGATTGCATTGACCAGCTAGTAATGTTTCTACTTTTCTAAGAATGGAGACTGGGGAACTTAGCTTTGATCAGAATACTGTTAAATTAAATATTTGCTATTTCTTGCTGGTCCAAGAACTGAAGATCATCCTTTGCTTATCCTCAGGCTGCCATCTTCAAAGTGTGATGTCCAATAAAGGAAAAGAAAATTATTTCTGTGCTGTGCTCACAGATAATACAACATTGGAAACCATGGATGATTGCTGATTAATTGATTTACATAACTGCCCATTTTATGTGACATAGCACAAAGGATATCAAAAACAACACGTAACTCTCACATTCAACCATTCCACTAATTAAGTTAACTAATGGTTCCTAACACCATTGGTTTTGCCAATGAACTGTGAAGATCTTGGACTGATTTTTACTAGCTGTTGGGATTCAAGTGTGCATGTACCAATTTTACTGATCACTCAGGGCTACAGAAAATTAGCATTTTTATCTCCTTTCCTTGTCTGAAATACTTAACAACTGCATATCCCTAGGAACATGCCCCTTATCAGTGAGGCTGATATTCTCAGGGCTCTCTTCAGTTCCTTCTCCCCTGAGTTCAATCTTCTTCTTCATCTGACTATAATTTGTCTATTTCAGACTCTCACCTGACTGACATTTTCTCTATATCAAAGGAGAGCGCAGGACAGGCTAGTAGCTGGAAATAGACTTAGGAAACGTAAGGCTTTATCACCACCATGCTATATCCTAAGTAAAGTTCAGCTTTATTTTCTTTCACACAGAAACCAGATGCCAAAATGTTTTCTCACCAGGCTTACATACCTAAGCTTCACATTTTTCTCTCCATTTATTCTTTCCACTGTATAAAGCTATCCACCAATAAAGGTAAGGTAAAGGTTATCCTGCTTGTCATGACTGACTCCAAGGTGCGGTGCTCATCTCCATTTCTAAGCCAGTGTTTGTCTGGGCACGTTTCCACGGTCATGTGGCCAGCATGACTAGGCACCAAAGGCACATGGACACTGTTACCTTTCCCGTCGGAGTAGGCGGTACCTATTTATCTACTTGCATTTGCATGCTTTTGTACTGCTAGGTTGGCAGGTGGGACAACAGCAGCTGAGGTGGGACAACAGCAGCTCACCCTGCTGCATGTCAACACCAGGTCTTGAACTCGGGCCGCCAACCTTCCAGCCTGGG
>JANHZU010004899.1:112250-123164 GCA_032468055.1 Acrochordus granulatus
TTCTGATTAAATTTTTTGCTCGTCCTGCGGGTTTCTCGCCTTGTGAGTTACTCGTCCTGTAAGGCACCACTGTACATGGTTGACAAAGTAAACTACGGACTCTCTGCAAAGCTGTGGATCATTTTGACTGAGAGTTTTCTCTCTCTTCTCTTTGTCAAGAAAAACAAATTTTAAAGCAAAGGATTTCACTGTTTAGAATTCAGCCTGCACCAAAAGATCTGCAGTGGGTACCTATGGCTTAGAGGAATCAGATGAGGGTGTCTTGAAGGCTTATGTGTAGAACTAACACATTTTGAACTTCAGAACACATGGAGGCTGAAATCTTGAATACTGGTTACATGAGGAAGATGCTTTTCCTGTGGAAGCCCCAAGCTGATAAATGTACTCCTTCCTTCAGTGTAGTGTACTGTATACTGGGAAAGTAGGAGTTTTTAACAGTTTGTCGTTTTACTTATTACTTTAAAAATTGGCTTTGATTTTAACTCTCTTAATTTTTATTTAATTTTGTACTCCATTTTTATTTTTTGTTAGAAGTAGCCACAAGTGTTGGAAGAAAATGAAAGCTGGGATGTAAATGAAATTAGCATATAATGAAAGCTGGGATAAAGATAATTCAGAGAACAAAAGTAGTGGCCAAAAAACAAAACAAAACAGGGATTTGCCCAAGTAATCATCAGAAGTCAAGTTTGACTTAAGTAGCTGAGATAAAGATGCAGTTTTAAGCGCATGGAGATTAACAGTGAACACAGTGGGATGTTACCAGTAAATGTGCATTGGTTATGATATACATCTTTCTAAAAGGAGTGGAAACTGCAAATAACCCTTTTTACTGATTTCAACTGGACTAAATTACAGAATGTTCCAAGTGTTCCTGAAGTTTGTCGCCAAATGTTAGACTACCGCAAGTTCGCTGTATAGTCATCCATCTGTGTGAATGATGGCCAACAAGATCTAAATCAAATGACAACCATAAAACCATGACAGTCATAACTATAAAAATTAAAATTTTTTTAATTACATAGCACACTCTTTAGCATAATGAGATAGACCCTTCACATTCTTGGGGTCCAAGACCTGGACACGAAGCCAAGTCTTCATGTCTTAGGCTAGCTGGGTCAGGCTAGCTGGGTCAGAGCTAACTTAATTTCCAGAGGATGGGTGTGAGGTCAGAGAAGGCTCATTTTCTGACTCCATTGACTGACCTTCCATAACTGACAGGGTCTGGAGCATGCCCCTCCTGCTATACTTGTTACATTTATGTCAATGTTTTTCAAACTTGGAAAGTTTAAATAGTGTGGACATGCTTGCTGGGGAATTATGGGAGTTGAAGTCTACATGCAGTCTTTAAACTTGCCAAGTTTGAAAACCACTGTTTATACAATCTAACCTTGAGTAAATATAGCCAGGCTATTTCTAGATCCTGTTTAATGTTCTTCCTTCTGCATTGTTGGTGTAGACTTCATAAGATTCCTTATCTTTAAAGACTTCGCCTTTGTGGCTCTAGAGAGGTAGGAACTATCTGTGTTGTCCCTGTGATGTCCTGAAAATTACTTTTCTCTCCCCAGTTATTGCCAGATTTGAAGGTTGTATAGATTTTATTTTTTACGTTCATTATTTGTAAGGCATGTTAAATTTTTACTTACATTTCAAGTTGCAAAATACCTTTGCCAAGCCATACAATAGTGCAAAACTGAGTCAAGCTGTTCTTATTTATTTTACAACAATTTTTTTTTTGGTAATGGATTTTTCTGTAGCAAACTGTTTTTTTTTAAATTTGTAATGCTGTCAAAGGCCATAATAAAGCAATTTCATTTCTAAAGGAAATTACAGCTTCTTTATAGGGAGCACCATAATAGTGCCCTTCAGAGACTTTGCCCAGCAGGTGACAATAGTTAGACAATTCTTGCTGATTACAAAAAAAAAAAAGGTGGGGGAGGGTTCAAAATTGGTAGAAACCTGGATGGGAAACCACCAGCAAATCACAAATCCAAAAGTGAGATTGGGAATGTGACAAAAGTTCCAGAAAATGTATATTGTTAATTACAAAAGTATGTGGATGTTTGCATAGTTAAAGCAAAGTTTTTATCTTTACCTTTTATATCCTGGAGTAAAGTTGTCAGATCTTTATTTAGATATTCTGAAGAATGATTTTATAGCTCTTCATGCACTGAACTATTTCAAATAGCAGAGCACGACATGCTGAAAAGAAATTGCACACGTGTCAAGTCTTTTCTTTTTAAATATTGTACTTGGCATTTTTGATGCAGAAAGTGTTATTTATTTGGCAATATAAGGAAAAAACACAAGAACCAGCTTGATCCTTGGATATATATGACAGTCAGCAAGGCTAAGCTGGATCAAGAGGAATAATATTCAAGGATGTGAAACAGTCTTCTTTATCTTTTTATAGACATTATTAGTGCCAATTTCTTTCTTCCTGATGAAAATGTGACCAGATTTAGGAAATTTATTGAGTCCATCAGAAGTGGCACGAGAAGTTCAAATAGCAACCTCAAACATGGCTTTTTGGAGTCCCCAAACATTGAGTAGACCGAGCATGACTGAGCCTGTAGTAGTTCTTGACATAAGAAACATGATATTTTATTACAGTACACGAATTATGATCTAATAATTATTGTAATCCATGGATTATTGGAAAAAATAACCCATCAACCCAGGAACTTATTTTATGTATATTCTTTAGCTGTAATTGGCTTTTGGCTGATGGATGGAAAGGTTATAGAAAAGGTCTGCATTGCACCAAAGAATAGCATTGAAATCATGATCACTGCATTCCGTTAGGAAAAGAATCTAAGAATCCCACAATGTAATTTATCTTAAAGGTCCCATTAGTGTCTCTAGACCTAATAACTGAGTACACACCATGAAGGTGACCATCATGAGAGGTAAGGGAGGTAAATAACAACCATGTGTGAATGGAATTATCATACAGATATCACAACTTGAGTCAGATACTGGGACTCACATGAATAATGGTGGGATTTGCAGGATGAAATCACTGGATGTGGATGAAAGTTCTGAAATTGTTGTTTTCTGCAAATTTACTGATTTGGGAAAGGCTGACTTTCTCTAAGATGTAGTTTTCTTTTTGGACAGTTTACTCCATGTCCATTCTTAAATTCCAGTTTTATTCTTAGAAAAAACATATCATTTAGTCTTGTCTCAACCCCCCAGCTGATACACGAGAGCTTTGATGTATCAGATTCAATTATCTAACTCAATATTTATACTTTAAAGGCAGAACATGCCATCAGCCTGCAGGGATGAAATAGAAGAGGCACTTTCATTCTTCTTTTTTACTGTTAAGCAAAGCAGATACTAACTCATGTTTGGGGTACGTATGGCCATAGTCAGTTTTCTGCATCATATTTAATACTTAAAACCATACATCACACTGCAGAGAGACTGATATACAGCCAAACAAATGAGCTCCAGAGACCAAAATCAGTTGCAAAGTCAAACAAACTCTGAATGTCAGGTTGGAGGTTGGGCGGAGTTTTAGGTTAAAGTGGGTGCCAGGTTGGGGTTTGCATTTGATTCTTGAGCAATGTGTTGGGACTTAACATTCAAATTAGGAATTGGAAAAGCTACTGTGGCCATCCATCTAATCCTCTCTTTAATGCAAGAATCTAGATTAAAGCATCCCCAAGAGATAACTGTCCAGTCTATATTTGACATTTCCAATTGCAGGGAGTTCCCCACTTCCTGGAGTAACTGCTTTCCTGTTGCAGTTTTTTTGTTACTCTTCTTCTTAACGTTCCTTTGGAATCTTCCTTCATATAACTAGAGATGAATCCAGAGCTCTGAGATAATACAGACATTTGACATTCTTCTCTGTGACTCCTTTTCATGTTCCTAAGGAAAGTAATCTTATTCCCCCTTCAGTTATCTTTTCTCCATGCCAAATATACTCAGTTTCCCAATCTCTTCACAAGATTTGGTTTCTATTCTCAGTTGTATTTTTGTCCTTCTTTGCACCTGTTCCAATTTGTCTAACTGTTCTTAAAATATTTCCAGAACTGGGCAAAATATTCAAGTGGGGATATGATTGATGGAACTTATAACGGAACAATTACGTCCTGTGATTTGCAATTATACTGTTATTGATGTAGCCTAAACTTGCATTGGCTTTTTGGCAACCATCTCACACTGCTGATTCATATTCAGCCTTTGACCAGCTACAATTCCGAATCCTTTTCACATGTAGGATTACAAAGACAGATAATCTGCTTGCTATGCTTGTGCTTTTGATTTATTTTTTTAATAATTGAATAGCTTTGCCTTTATTTCAATTAAATTTGATTCTGTTCTTCAGAGCTTAAAGATCATTATGATTTTTATTTTTTAAATATGTCTTCTAGGTCTCATATGCAAATCTGAGATGTATTTCTGTTGTCTTTTCATTGAAATCATTGAGAAAAATATTAAAGAACACAGGGCTGAATTGTGTAAAATGAGTGTGGCACGCGACTTGATACCTTCCTCCAGTTTGATAAAGAACCATTGTTGAGCATTCTTTGACTATGAGTTTTGGTCTACTGCGTATTTAACTGTCATGCCATCCAGCCCATAATAAATTAGCTTTCTAATCAGAAATCATGAGTTTCATTTTCCAGTTTTTGAAGGAGGAAGTTGTTAGAATAAATGTCAGAAATTGTTTGGCAATTTGTCTCCCAGTACTGGTGGGATTTTCTTACTAAACAAAATGTATTAAAAGACATAAGCATTTTTTAGCTGTCACCCTCTGATACCTTTTTTTACTTAGATTTATTGATGTTATTTTCATCATCTGGACCCATGGAAATGAATCTCTCAACAAATTCCATCATGATGTTAACCCAGTTTATATCTATCTACAGAAGAAGTTAGTTTCCTTGATGTCACCATAAAAATACACAAGGGATGCATAAACATCACATTATACAGAAATTCTGCAGATTGCCATGCATACCTGCTTCCAACTTTCACCCAGAACACACCATCAAATCCATCATCAATAGCCAGATTGTATTTATTTATTTAATTTATATGCCGCCGAAATCTGGAGACTCTTGGCAGCTAACAAGAACTCTAAAAACATTCATTAAAAACATTAAAAAAAATTAAAAACCTTAAAATCAAAATAAAAAATCCAGCAGACTAGCGAGGTGGGCTAAGAAGATTTCAAATATAAAAAGGGGGGTGAGGATGGCTAAGGATCCATCAGCGACCTCCATGCTGATAATGAGCCCCCCCTGGAGCCCCAAGCCATCTTGCAGAGCCAGGTCTTAAGGCCCTTCCGAAAGGCCATCAGGGAGGGGGCAGCCCTCAGCTCGAGGGGCAGGATAGTCCATGGGGCAGGAGCCTCAGCAGAGAAGGCTCTTCTCTGAGACCCCGCCAGCCGAAATTCCTTGACCGACGGGAACCGGAGAAGGACTCCTCTGCCGATTCTGGTGGGCTGGGAACTCCCCATCGGGGTGAGTTTTTATGCTATAAACATATTTGTTCTGACTCACTTAACAAAGATGCTGTACTAAGGGAATTAAATCAGGCATTCAGGAGACTAAAACTACCCATCCAACCAGATCAAAAGACAAATCAATAGAATCCAGTAAATTCCCAAAGAGGACCTATTAAAGAAAGACCATGAAAATAGAACCAAAGAACATTCATTATTGGTTGTCAACTACAGTTTACCCCTCAAACATATTATTGATCAGTCACAACATACTGGACAACGACACTGCACATTCTCAGGTGATGGGTGGCAGGCCCATTCTTGCCTACAGAGAATTACCCAAATTGAAGCAGATTTTCAGCAGCAAGAAAAGCAAGAAAATTGTAATGTTGACATGGGAACTAGATCCTACAACAAACCTAAATGACAATTTTGCCTCCACATGTACACCAACAGCACCATTATAGGCCCCAACATTTGTTCCTCCTCTAATTGTTGCACTCACATATATCAAATTGCAATGGGTTTTAACACAATGAAATTGTTAATATATAAGCTGTCTCATATATACCTTGTACCTGCATAACCAACCTGCCTTCCCCTCTTTCCCACCACCTCACCCACTTTAAATTCTACATCAGCATAGCCATTCAATGTGTCTGATGAAATCATATAGGTTGACGCCTTTTGAAATAAAAAAGTTTATTTCAGAAAAAGTGCTATCAGACTTTGTCTGATCTCTAGCTATTATAGACAATATGGCTCCCTTCCTACAAACTCTGATGGGATCATTAAAGTTTCCTATTATTGATATTTATACCCCTTTGAAAGATCTGCAGCTTAATTTTGGGTAGAATAATTAACATTTTCTTCATGGGTTGGCCAGTAGTAGAAACCTACAATAATACTGCTTTTACTGAGGTTCCCAGAAGGGTGATCGAATCGATTCTTCTGGATTTCTGCCCTGAAGTGGATATTGTAACACACAGTACAACGTTTCCTTCTTTTCTATTGTTTCTATAACAAATTATATCCTTCACATTCTGTATTCCAGTTATGAGAATCATGTCATCAGGTCTCTGTTAAACTGATTAAATCATCTTCACCTTTCTGCAATAAGTTTTCAAGTTCATCTTGTTTATTTCCCCTACTCTGAGAATTAGTACATAAATAATGCAGCCCATGAATTTTATGAGTCAATGTTCTTCTCACTTTCATTGAGCAGTTTAGTAGGCCTCAGTATCGTTATTCCTTCATTTTTTTCTGCAATGGAGAAGCCCTTATATGAACTTGGTATTTCTGAATTTCCATTTCCTGCAGGAGTCACTTGAAAACTCTTCTGATCAACATTCACTTGTGTTGGAGGCAATCACATTCTTCCAAGCCTTTGTGGAATACATTCCATAACATGGACTATTTTCTCACAAACTTTAAGTAGCAAAGAGAAAGTGGGACATGATCAAAAGGCAGTGATCAGTGTATGCTTAAGTAATCCTTTTATTTTAAGCCAACTGAGATATGGAAAACAGAGGTCTGGCATGAGAATATTCTGGATTTTTTCAGAACTAAGGTGTGCATGGTTCATAGTAACACTGACAAATTACCACAAATCATTTCCTATTCTGGACAATGCATTTGTAGAAATTTGTGGCTCAACTGTCAAATAAGCCCTTTCTGAAGAAAAATAGATGTTTCCAGAGCCAGACCTGTTTTGTACATTGCTACAAATAAACTCATCTAATCCTACCCACATGCACAACCCACACATAGTCTCTCTCTCTCACACACACTCACATGTATGCCTGTCACAGATCCTTAAAATGCATCTTTAGAATGAACTGGCATCTTCCACCTGGACCAAAAAATCAGTCAATGTATTCTTCCATAAGAAAAAAATCCCCTTTATAATAGTTTTTCCCAATCTAACTTTAAATTAAATTGCCTCCCCCTCCATACCTCTTAATATATCCATTTTATTTTTGATGGCTGATAGGCTGAAAGATTCTTTGAGGAAATTTCAGCTTCTGCTGGGGATGTGAATGTCAGCTATGGTCAGAAGTCAGGAAATGAATATTAAAGTTAAGGAAGGAAGAAGCTGGTAACAAGTTGTAGTGGCTTCAAGTGGAATTACAAAAGAAAGCTAGCTTTAAAGGGAGAAATTGGGTTCTAGACTTAGGACCCAAGACATTGGAAAAAGTCAATGCCACTCACTTTGAAGGAGATGGAATGCTAAAGGGTTGGCTACCACCTGTTGTTATGAATAATCATTTATTTATTTATATCCCCACTTTTATTATTTTTGCAAATAACTCAAGGTTGGGAACATATTTTTATACACCTTCCTTCTCCTATTTTCCCTTCATAAACTTCATGGGAGGTGAGATGGGCTGAGAGAGAGTGACTGGCCCAAGGTTACCCAGCTGGTTTTCATGGTTAAGGCGGGTTTAAAACTCATGAGCTCCCAGTTTCTAACCTGTTGCCTTAACCAAACTGGCTCATGGAATTTAGATGAAAAACTGACATCAGATAGTAGAAGAAAAGTGAGGGTACCAAAGATTTCTAACAGCCAATTTTGGGGTGGGTGGTTCACCTCCCAGGGTCATAATTGTTAGATGGATGGCTATATGTATGAATATAATAAATAAGAGTATAAATAGTCAAGAACCCGCAGCATTTAGCTAAAATGAAGTTCCTGAGAACACAGAGCTGCAAACATGCATGGAAATATTCTTTTTGAGGAATTTTTTTTTCCTTGAGTAGGAAAGATAGTACAAGATAGTATTCTTACTATCTTGAGAGTAGATAACTACTCTCTCTATACATTCAGCGAGACTAAATTTAATGTTGAATGGCTGTTGGAGGAAGGGGGGAAAGCAAAATGAAAGGTAGTGCATTGGCTTGGAAGATCTTGGTTAAAAGAGTGGATGTCGAACTTCCCCCTGCTTCTTTTCATTATTTATTTATTAATTAAATTTCTATGCCGCCAAAATCCGAAGACTCTCTCCAAGATGCTGGTAGTTTTATTCTATCTGATCACTCAGTGAATAAGTTCTGCAGGAGATAAGGAAGACAAGCTTGGACGAAAACAAGATGAAAACGTGGGAGATTCTCTCTTTTCTGATTTTAACTGGGCTGATGTGTGTATGAGTCAGTGAGAGAAATGAACATTAGAAAAAAGAGAGATAAAACATCTACGCTCCTTTCCCTGTTGCAGTTTCTTCTCTTCTGTAGAAAGTATAAAAAGGCCAGAAGTCCAGAGTAAAAAATGGAAGGTATAAATATTTAATTGTATATATAGATTTTTCTCTCCATCACCAGTTAATAACTCTTCTGGCCTTGCCACTGCTGGAATCAGAATGTCCAAACATACTATATATCTGACTATTTTGTGTGGTTGTATGACTTGATTCCATGTTTTAAATATTGAATAAAATGTTGTCCAGTCATATTATTCACCTCATTCTCTAGAGCCTACATCCTGAGATGGTTCAGCTTTGGTGGTCAAACCACTGCTTCTTTCTTAGAACTATTTTGATATGTACTGTACTTTAGCCACATGTGTGATCAAACAAATATTTTTAGAGTTGGATATTTAATTCAAGACTGATTAGTGGACTACCATATTACATTATATGTAGCTTGTAGCACAGTTAGTTTCAAACAAGACTGAAAGCTTCCTTTTCTAGCACAGGGAGTAGGAGAAATATTAACAGAGAGCTGAGCAAAAGTTTTGACATTTTGTCTCACTGCAGAAAAAGCAACTGAGAGGAATGAGAAGTTTGCAGATGCTTGACCTTTGATATAGCAGCCAAGCATCCCGAGAGACGGTCTGGGAAAAATAAAATGTGTTCAGAGGTCATTTGATAACAGAGACAGCAGTGGGGATACTCTGTTTCTGGTAACTAGCTAAACATTAAATTAAACATAGATCAGAAAAAAGAAGACATGTTATTTCACATTATACATGAATGCACTAAAAGATCATTTGCAGAAGTGGAGTTCGTTGCCATTGGTTTTCTGATAATATCAAATTATTTTTCTTTGTTTTGAGTGACCTATTGGGCATTTTTGAGGCCACTAAATATGTTCAAACTATACAGGATTGGATGTGGAAGAACAAACCAAAACCAAATGCAGAGAAGTTTACGCTGTAACTAATTCCAGAGGCTGGACTTCAAGATTTGAGGAAAATGCATGTTCTAAGTTGGCTTGTGCTCCTTCTTTAGAAGCAAGCTTTCAGTTTTCAGATCGTCCTGAATCCAACCTTGTTGCTGGACAGCCACATAAAGAGCCGTCATTGTAATGGTTTGATCAGATTGGAGAAGACACTCTTACCTGTCTTATGCAAAGCTGGATTACTATGGGATAGTTTTGAGAGAGTCTGGAAATTGAAAGTAGCATAGAATGGATCAGGACGGGTGATGAGTTGGTCCGATTAAAATCCCCACATCATCCTTTCATTCAAGCAGCATTCTTGGTTGATGATTTACATCTGAGTTCAATTCCTGGTACTCAGACCCAACTTCCTTATAGGATCAGCTGTGCCATTATGTCTGCCCTTAAGGGAGAAGGAAGGGGTGAGCCAGGGGGAGATGTGAAGCAGGGAATCAGCCTTGAGTCTCTGCACAACCTCAAATATAGTAGATCCAACCTCTCCTAAAATACTTTATCTCACAGCTGCAGGTGTTCAAATGCCAGTTGGGCAGATTTTTGTAAATATAAAAGACCTAATAAATCTTTTAGTTTAAATCACACTGCCTGGGTTTGGTCTTTGCATCTGACAGCCTGTGTTTTCACACCATCAATCAATCACTGTGATACCTTGGACAGCTATGGTTAATTCTGCTTTCTATGTGGTGGGGACCATGATGTAGAACAGATTTCTACTGGAGTGGAAGCAAAACTGACTTGTACACCCAGGTCTTTTAATTCTTTGCATTGGTTTAACTGATTTAATATTTTCATTTTGGTTTTAATGTTTTACATGATTGCTTAAATATATTTTAAGATTTGTCTTAATTGTATTTCTCTATTTTCAATTTATTAAGGTTGCATAGATATGCAACCTTAATAATATTCTCGAAAAATGTTATATTTTATTATTTTTTTTTGTTATAAATAAACAATGACTTCTCATGCTATATCTTTGTGTCTGTGTTTTTCTCTCTGTATGGAATCAACCCATGATAATAATCAATTTCATACTTAAATATGACCAGATGGGGTCTCAGAGAAATTTACCAGGAACATTTTCTAAGCTACAGTACTAAATAATCATTAGGAAAACTGATTCAGCCCATCATAATTTACTGATACCCAGACAATAACATTAGATGATATACTTTTACACAACATGATTTCTGCAATCACAGAAACTTTATCAAATTTTGAACAGATTTTTGAAGAGAAAATGGCTTTTTTCCCCCCAATTCTACCTTTTTGTTTGGAAAATGTCA
>JANHZU010004900.1:14896-26144 GCA_032468055.1 Acrochordus granulatus
GACAGGGGGGCCTGGCGTAATGCAGTCCATGGGGTCGCGAAGAGTCGGACACGACTGCGTGACTGAACAACAACAGGTCATAATTGATTGGATTTAGGAATGGGTCAGTGCCTTTTTAAGAGAGAGGTTAGTGCAGGCTGCTTAAAAGAGGTGATGATATGGTATGCCCCCTTTTAAAAAGATCACCTCTCAATTCAGCTATTTCTAACAACTATCATCCAATTGCCAATCTTGTCTTTTCGAGAAGAAGACAATGAGACCTGGCCATGAGAGAGGACATCATTGGTTATCCTTGTATTAGGATAATCTGTGTTAACATGTAAATGGAAAGTGTATTCCAATAGCACTTGTTGTGAGAGTTGGGACTTAACAATAATATACTTCTCCTTCGACATTTCCAATTGGCATGCATGGGAAAGAGTAATAATGTTAATATTTGCTCCAGTGTGGGTTCCATAGGATTTGGGCCTCTCCCCCATGTTATGTAATATTTACATGAAGCTGATGATGAAGATAATCCATCAAGTTGTGCTATGATGTCATTAGACCAGACTGGTGATGTTATTAATCCTGTCTTGGACCTTTGAGGCTCCGAGTGACTGGAAACCAAAACAAGCTTTAGACAATTTCACTTGAGGACAAAATTACTACATTTCAGTGATCATTCTGGTTCAAAACCGTTTCCAGCTTTGATGCTGATGAGGGTTTCATAAAGCAGCTGATCTATAGTTTTAGACTGATCTTGTATTCACAGCTCCTGTTGGAGCAGCAGATGGAACTGGTAGTCAGCCAGGCTTTTCACATTTTTGGGCCTTTTTCAACTGAGATTCTGCCAAATGGAGGAACTGATTCATACAGAGGGTATTTAAGCCAAGGGCCACATAATTTTAGAGCTTTAGGTTGCTTACTCATAATATACAGAAAGCTGAAGAGTTAAAAAGCAAAGCAACAAATTATTTTCCTTTTTTAAAAAATCAGTGAAAAAGCATTTTAAGATGTGAATACAGGAAGAAAGATACACTGCTGATAGAGAGAAGATGAAAACAAAGGGAAGGAGATATATTGGTTAGCTGTATATTGAATAAATATTGATATTTTTTTAAAAAAGGAATATAATAATTTGTTGATTTTAAATACCTTATTATAATCTAATTAAAAAGAAAAAAACCTGGAGCTTTGTCAGGCCAAAAACAGCATAAACATAAAATAGGATTTTAAAACTGATGTAAGTATAAAATGGGAATATTCTTTTTTATGATGCTTTGAGAAGACTGAGCAAGTTTTTGCAAAGCTGAGATGTATAGCTCATACAGAAGTCCTAAGCTTGAAGGAAGGAGATGGTAAAGGATTCCTGGGACCAGGATGATGGCAACAGACCCTATGTTCAGTGACATTATTACCAGACACATCTTTGATTTAGTGGATTGTTGGTAAAAATGACCAAAGAAAAGTAGATCACAAACATTTTTTTCCTGAGTCAATGAAAAGCTAAATGTAAATGAGAAAAGGCCGAGAGTATTTTCTGTCTTTGCAGATCCAGCACGGGACAGTTGATTTTGCTGTTCAATCTGTAGATTAAATCTTACAAAACATGAAAGTCTTTCCAAGACAATCCGTGAAAGCTTTTTATATCCAGGAACTATGTCCCCCTTGTAGCTGAAATAATGTCTACAATTTTTAAATTTATCAATTAAAAAAATAATCTTCTAAATGTATTTATTTGGTTATATCTTTTCTGAAAATGTGAGCCTATATGCATAGTTATCCTCATCTGTTTGATCCCTGAAACAGCCATTATTATTGTTTGTCAGCCCGAGAGATAAGAAATGGACAAAGGATACTCAGTGAGTGGAGACATTCTACCCACTACACCAGATTGCCATTCCTGCCATCTGAACTTTTTTATTATTTCTAATGAATATGTAGTATGATCCTATACAAGTTACTAAAAAGTATGTTCCTTATTTTAATGGGAATTGTCCCTTAAAATGTACACTATTTATTAATCAGTTACTTCAAGGTCTGAAAACCAAAGAGTGAACTGCTATACAACTGAGAATGAAAGCAATTTTGCACTGCAACCTTAAGCTGCTTGCCTTTCATTTTCAGTTGTCTTTGGTAGCAACTTAATATGAAGTTGGTTTTAAGAAAAACAAAGTCCATATTTCACCTTTGACAACGAACCTGGACTGGAGGTTATTCTGGTATTCTGTCTGGACAGCGTGTATCATGGTATCCAATTTGTGGATTCCCCACAATTTGTGGATTTGTTTCTTTGCCTCTCTCTCTGCTGAGAAAGCAAGCATGGTTCACTTTCTTTTCTATGGGAGGGTTTTTGTGGAGATGTGGTTTCCATCTGCAAAGAACATCCAGTTGCAAAGGACATCCAGTGGTCATAGAATCATGCAACAGGAGAGACCTTAGAAATTGCCTTGTCCAGTCCCTGCTCAGTGTTCCAACTGCTTGCTCACGAGTATTTCACCGATCCACCAATGAACTGGTGGAAAAAAAACATACTACCATTTCATTGTTCTTTCAGTCATTTGAGCTACAAGGGGAAACTGGCAAACTTGAAAATTCAAAATTTCTTGTCAATCTGGATTTCAAAACTGAATTCAAAATTGAAATGTTTTAACATATTATTTATTCATTTTTTGGCTACTTGGCTCCAGTGGACTCTAGCATTCAAAACTAGAGAAGACATATCACTTTCTAATTCTATACCAATTTGTGAATACTGTTTTTTTATTACTGCTGATTTCTATTATGTGCTTGTCAGTATCAAGTGATGGCTGTTCCTGCTAATCAATTATCAGATCTCTTAAACTAATTCTGCAGGTCAGTCTGGTCCATAAAACTGTAATCTACTCAGTTCTTAGAGTCCTATCCTCCATGTATTTATTGTTCTGACTTGTTAAATGAATATAGCTTTATAGCATATTGCATATATGTATCCTATTAAAACCATTGACCGTTATGTGCATTATTTTTCATGCAGTATTACAGATAATTATTCCAGTAATTATCCAAGGTTTTGACTCTGAGGGAGATGAAAGAAACATTGCTTTGTATGAAATTACTTCCTGGTGTTAAATCCAAACCATTATCTTTATTCTATTTTCAGTACACATGCCTCGTTAGTAGGTCACTTTCATACAGTAACACAGAAGCAGACAGTTTGCCTTATGGACCAATATCAAGGATTTGAATAACAATGTCATGGTAGTTAAGCAAAAGAAAACATGTTTCCCAATAAGTTGTAATGGTTTGTGATAGTTGTTGAACAGAAGGTCAATATAGCTGCTATTCTTTAGCTTTTTTATCATGCTACTCCCACTAATGTTCATCTAGTATTGGCAGTGGCTATTAACTGTTACTTGAGTATAAATAAATATTAAGTAATTGTTACTTAGGTATAAATCCCAAGGATATGGATTGCTTCCAGAAAAGGCATTCATCATCCAATCACTCCAGTTATCATAGTTTTAGGGGATCTTGCATTGTCATTAGCTATATTTTCCCATCATTAATTTTTTTAAAATTCCACCAAAAAAAAAATCAGAGAAAAAGTTTTTTGATTGGTAGGGCTAGGAGTCCTCCATCTCAAAACAACCCATCTACCAAAAGTGGGAAGACTGCTGATTTATCTGGTTATTTATCAAGAACCATATAGCAACATTATCTTTAAAAACTATAGAACTTCATTTCTGTATTCAACAAGATCTGCTAATTCTTGGATTAAATGTAAATATGAATGGGTAGAATGAAGTAGCATTATGGACACATATGCACATCGAAAGTGTTTTTTATATCTGTAGATTTTGGCTACACAGAAGGAAACCATGAACATAAAATAAAAATCTTGCTAATATACTAAATAATAGTATAAATACAAATAATACATTAACTTTTAGAGTTTTCAGGACTGTACCTTTTCTGTTTATATCCAGTAGAAATTGTTGACTGATATAGAACACCTTGGGATAAACACAGTTCAAGTGTTGCTGGAGCTCCAAGCCTTCTTGTCTGGATCAGCTGGCTGGATGAAGGATCCCAAAAAACCTGAAAGGAACAGAATGGAGGGTCTTCCAGCTTTTGCGTGATGCATGACATGCCCCAGCAGCTGTCAGCCTCCTAAAGAGTCATCACCATGAATTGGGATATAAATGTGGTCCCAAGAAAGCTTTATTGCAAGCAGTGACTTGGCTCCAGTCAAGCACTTCCTCTGGCTCTCAGCCTCTCTATTTTTAATTAAGGAATTCAGGGCTATCACAAAGGAAGTCATATTGTTTTAGGAAAACAATAGCAAAGTAACTAAATGTTTATTAGTTCCTCCCTTGTGGTCTGGAATAGACTTGTCAATTGAACCAATGTGATAAATGGACTATTTAAAAAAACAAATTCATAGGGCTCAGATGCCAATCTTGTTTATACCTTAAAAAAGAGCAGCAGCCTTAAGCCGTTTAGCACTTCAAGTAAGATATTAGTGGCAATATAGTTGTAGTATCTGTTAGAGTATATAGATGATATGATTTTCTCTAAAGCTAAATATTTAAATATGCTTATTGCTCATCTCTCTGCAGTGTTTTCCCAGTTATGCAATTCCATATTAAATTAACAAAGTTTTAAAAAAGAAAAAGTCTTCCCAATCCATTCAGCTCCAGTAATCTTCTGCTGTGCTCCACTGAACACAAACCACTGGGAGATTTGCTTGCATAGGCTTCGTTGAATTTATGGAAATTGTCTACAAGAATGTTCATAAGTTGTTTATAGTCTGTAAGAAGAAAATGTTGTTAAGAATATCCCAGGAAACTGGGCTCTTGATGTGCATTTTTATCATTTCTTAAAATAAAAGTTTACCACTTTTTGCTTTAAACTTACGAAGCATTTTTCCATATAGGCCAAGTAGTTTGCACTCTTAAGTATAACTCAGTAAAATAGCATGGTGGCTGAATATTATCTCCTCTATTTAATCATCTATAGCTGGTAATGGAGTGTTGAAAATGTTAGAACAGAAAGGTCTTTTCCTATGATGTGTTGAGCTGCCTTGCTATCATTTCCAGTAATCAGGTTTTTAGAAGTTTCTGATATTGTCTGAAAAGCCTGATACAATAGTGCACAAAATAAGGTTATGTGTGCATAAAGAGCAAACAATTATACCTCCAACTTTTCACTTTTAACTGTCAAAAAGAAAAAGAAAAATTTATTTAGCTAAGACTTAACTGTAGCTTTGAAACTTGATATTCTGGCTTTCAATCCACTGTTGCATACCAGTTGAAAACTAATAGCTTACAAATGCTAGAAAAATTTAAAAATGTAAGAGACAAGACCTCTTACAGGCCCATTATGGTACACATGATCATGGATAGAAAACAGAATAGTAAGCAATCAATAAACATAAGCACATGATAAAAGCCCAGGATGGTTCATACCAAAGGCTTACTGAAGCTGTTTCCCATTGGACCCACCAGATGTCATAGGAATAGCACTCTTCCATTTATGAATCCCAACAACTAGTTTGGAGTTAAAAAAAGGCAAATGTTTCCCCTGCCAATCATGGCTGATTCTAAGGGGCAGTGCTTATCTCCGTCACAACCTGTTGTTTTGCTCTAAATCCCCCGAGGTAGTCCTCCTGACACCTACCTGACCCCTTTTCTCCAAGATCAAAGAGCTCTGCCATCCCCTATCCAACCACTCTCACATTTATACAATCAGGCATCTAGGGAGATGGGCACGGAAGAGAATTCCACAGCATTTCAACTCCAGTTCTCAGCACAACAGGGTACCTTCTCCACTCCCCTAATTTTTGCCTAAAATTCTTTAGTTTTTGCAAAACCTTCTATATAATTATTTTAATATTTTAAAGTGAATTTATAATTTTCCCTCAGACTTTACCATAATATAATGCTTTAATATAGTTTTTAAATATTGCCAAATTTGGAAAAATCCCAATGTTGAATGAACAAGTTTGATTCATGTAAAATAAATGATTTTCCCTTATAAGTATCAGAAGTTCACCCAATCACACAAATGTGAAATAAATAATTAGACCATTTTCTTAACATCTCACCTGAAGACCTTCACTTAAAATATTTCTGTTAAGAAACTTTAAGCTTTTTGAAAATATTTTGCAGTAAGAAGTATGTGCTTACTTTGTCAAGAAACCTCTCCAAAGATGGTGCCTCCAAATTTGCAAGCTATGCTCCCCATCAATAACATTCCTTCAGATCAACCATATTGGTAAGGATGATGTGGGTGGGTTATAGACCTCGTATCTGAAGGGTACAGGGTGCAGAAGGCCAAACATCAGCTGCAGATTCTATAATGAGAAAATGACAAAGACATAAAAGAACCTGTCTGAATTTGGGGCATGATATCCATCATGGAAGGTATATTCTTTATTACTCATGTATTAATAGAATCAAAAGTGACTTCTTTATTTATAAAATAAATTGAAATTTAATATTTCAAACAAAAACCAAAAAATAAGACAAAATTTACAAAAGAGATTTTATCCAGAAAAGGCAGACAAGTAAAATGTATATTTATAGAATGAGCACCTTCCTAAATAGGAAGATCTTAACCACCCAGAGGTTGTTAGTGAGACTTCCCAAAATAGATATTTCTGCAGCATAGATATGGCTACTGAAACATATATCCAATATTCCTTTTTTAGGTACTGTGTTACTTGATTGGAAAAGCTCCTTTGTAGAAAGAGATGCTTGCTCTTTTATTTCTAGAGAAGGAACTTCCTGTTTTTAAAAAAGCTGACAAAAATGGCTTTGTGGATGACAGTGGCTTTTCACCAGCAAGTCACAATTTTGTGTAAAATGTTGTCTGTTTGTAAGCAACTTGGTATCAACTGTAACATCAGGATGACTATGCAAAAATGCTTTTCATCCATTTTTCTTTTTTCTAAAACTAATAAGTAAAATTTCTTCTAATCAGAAAGGCATGAAAACTGCTGTTTTAATACAGCTGCTTTCTGGCTGCTTTTTGGAAGACTAAACATGACCATCATGACATCTGGAGAATTTTGTGTTGGAGCCTTCTTTGAGAGTTTACATTCCTGCCAGCCTATTTTGCTACACAAAGTAATTTCATTCTCTTCACCCTCTTAGAAGGGCCAGAAACATGAAGACTCGTATTAATTTAATAAAATTCAGGATGATGGGAGAACCTTAGAGAGGAAAGCTTTCTGACTCCATAAAGTTATTTTTGGTGCCATATTGTGTGCAGTCAAATTGTTTCATAAGAGCTAGTAATGGCTTCTGCTATTTAGTCAACCTCCTACTGACAGTCCCCGCCTCATAATTTTTTTCTCCCAGGTCCAATACTAAACTGCTGACTCTCCTTTCATCTTAATTCCCATAATACTCTTGAAGCATCATCATTTTGAAGGATTATAGGGAATTAAAATGGGTCAATCTACTCATACTGCTGCTGGCACTTCAATTTGTGTTACTAATACACTTCTCTAGCTAGAGCTCAGTTGCATTTCATTTGAGGCATGATTACAACTCTGCTGGTCAAGATATTGGTTTAAACAAATTTGGGGGAATGAATTTCTATCCAACTAGTTTTGACAGATAATTACCACTTGTTTTTTGTGGAAGAAACAGATAATTATGATCTGGCTTCCTGTTGGCTCATGTCCAATCTACATTTGTGGATGAAACCTGGTGAGAGCTCAAGCAAATAATTTTATAAAGAAAGTGAACGCACCTTTCACATCTCTGCTTTATGGAGCTGATGCACCCTCCATTATTCCCCAACATTTATATCATTTACTAGGTACATCTCAAAGAAGAACTTCACATTGGAATATCTGAATGCTCTTCTCTTACTGGTTTGTTGGATGGATTCAATGGTATTCCTCTTCAAAAGCATTTATGCATCTGCTCAGACTTTGAAATTGAAACAGTAGTGTACATCCTTCTGAATTGCCCTAGTAGCCATCTTTGAAGGGTAGGCTTAACTTGGGTGAGACAGTAGATCATAACAAACAAACAGAACAGCCAATGCTTTATACATAAAATATAAGATTCTTGCTGATCTGCAGCTAATGTTGAACTTTATGCCAGAATAAGTCCAAAGGACATTCCCTTTGATAATTACAGTAAGTTACTCTCTTCAGTTGCGATGGTAGATTCTCAGACTGCAGCTGAGAAAAATCAGAAATACTCCAATATTCTATTCTACTAAAAGGGTTGGATTTTTTTGTTTTGTTTTGTTTTTTGGTGGGTTTCTTGCATCCTTTGCACAATGTGTGCACTGTGAGGAATGCATAATAATCTTGATAAATCAGGTAACTGATCAGAGCTTAATGTTTTTATTAGGATCAGGGAAAGGCTTTAATGTTACGCCAATTCCAGTGTCATAGCTGGCAAAAACAGGAACTGCAATTGCTTGGAAAGGTATCTTTAACTCCCACAGGAATCCCAATTCAGCAGAGACTGGAATATCCCAGTTGTTAGTGTGTGTGTAGACATATGTGTTTGTACAGACACCCTGGCCACTGGGGACAGCATTATCATCAAGTTAACAGCAGCCAAGTTTATCTTTCAACTAAAGTTCCAAAGGATGTTTTCTTAATGTAAGTATTGTGAGAATGTGCATTATGAGTGTTCTTAAGAAGGAAAAGTGGCTGTAGAGCTAATCTGTTATTTCATTTTATCTACATCTTTCAGTCCAGCAATCTCAAACTTTTCTATGACAGGAAATACCACAAGAAATCTGCCATCTGCCAACAAGAAAATTTAGAGGCAAAAAAAAAAATGTTAATATGTGCACACTGGAAAATGGGTGACAGGAAGACTGGATGAAACCCCGAGCCTGTCTTTAAGTGATTTGAGCATCTGCCTGTCTGAGAAAGAATGGAACATGTGATCCTCATATGTGCTTCTGAAAGCTTTGGAGAAGCTGTCTCCATATAAAGCAAATGATTTATTCTCTCTCCATATAAAGCAAAGATTTATCTGGTTTCAAAGTTCAAAAGAATTTAAGACTGGCTTAATACAATGCACCCAGTATTTGAAAGTTTTGGCAACAAGTGAAAGATATCATGGGATGTTCCGGATAGTTATTTTATGAACAGAACATTAGAAATGATTTAAGAGTCACGCAAAATATTTCGGCAGAGCTTTGAAAATGACGTTTCAGACCATATTCATAGATACTCCCTTATGAGAGGAAAAAATTGCTATTCTTAGCAAGAAACAGGGCAGACATGAAAAAAAAATACATACTGAAGAATTTGTATGCTTAAAAAGACGAAGAAATGAAATAATACAGTTTAGCAAAAGTTCATCAAATATTTTCATTCAAATAATACTGTGAGCTTTGGGTTTTGTACACAAGAACAGATGAGTAATGTCTAAAGTTTACTCAGCCAAAGCAAAGCACTTTTAAAACTCATTGACTACTGCGGAAGAGATGGTTTGTTTATTTATGAGATATTTATTTATTTGAAAATTTATAGAATTGCCCGTCTTAAAACCAAACTCTATGTGGCTCACAGTCCAAGCACCTAAACAATATATATAGCAAAATTCAAAAGCCAGAAAAATAACCAATTTTGTTATAAATAATAACAAAAAACCCCAAGAAAAATAGAAACACCAGCTGCTGCACTGACATATATCTGGTACAACCTCTTGTGTCCTCATCATGCTCTGACCTCACCCTATCCCAGCACCTGAGGAAAGAGACCACTCTTGAGTGCTCTCCAGAAGGTTGAAAGGATGGAGGCCTGTCAGACCTCCAGGGAGAGAACATTCCATAGGGCAGGGGTCCAATGGAAAAAGGCATGCTCCTGAGAACCCACAAGGTGACACTGTTTAAGAGAAAGGAGTGTGCCTACCTAATCTATTCTGGCAGGATGGACAGGTACCCATAGAGAGAGGTGTTTCTTCAGATAACCTGGTTCCATGCCTTTATATGGTACCATTGCACTGGCTTACTTGTAGATGATTAGGATAATCTAGAAAAGTCTGATAAGACAACCTTAACCTTCTTGTCTCTGATTCTGAATTTGGCTGGAAATGGATTTATCTTAAGAAATTGTGGTCCAGATTGCAACAGTTCTTTAGTTTTGGCAGTGATGCTCTCCTGTTTCAATGGTGGTTACCCTGCTTCCTGATTGATGGTTTCCTTGCTTCTGTAGGGCTCTCACCCATGATGGGAAAATGGTAAAGGTTTCCCTTGACAGTCATGGCTGACTCTAGAGGGCAGTGCTCATCTCTGTTTCCTAGCCAAAGAGCCAACTTTTGTCCGAAGATGTTTCCATGGTCATTTGGCTGGCATGGCTATATGCTGAGGTGCACAGACTCGTGCTGCCAACTTTCTGGCTGACAAGCCCAGTATCTTAAGTACTCATGCCACCGCATGTCCTAGTTTCCCCTGCTGAGGAAGTAAGCCCTGGTTTCCATCCTTTCTGGAGGTTGGTCTTTAAAGTGTCCCAGCATCAACTCAAGCTTGTGCTTGACAGCCTTATATTCTCTTTTACATTTTGAATTTTAACTTTTGTATTTTTTTTAGATCTTATTTTCTTGTACACTGCCCAGAGTCCCTCTTTGAGGGAAATGGGCAGTTCAAAAATTTGAAAAATAAAGAAATAACATTTTGTTATGGGTTTCTTGTGAGAAGGAAGGAAGGAAGGAAGGATAATTTAACCATTCTTCTTACAGAATAGCCTAATAGGGGAAACTTATCAGTTAATTTCCTTCCTTCCTTCCTTCCTTCCTTCCTTCCTTCCTTCCTTCCTTCCTTCCTTCCTTCCTTCCTTCCTTTGTTCCTCCCTTCCCCTTCACCAGGTAAACTTAAAAAATAACACACACCAATCTTTCACCATTAAATGTGTTAAAAAAGTGGTCCACTGTTTCATCAGTCTTTTAAGGGAAGGCTCTTCCCAAAGGGGGGCAGCAGCACATAACCAAATTTTATTTATTTTTCAAATTTTTGTACTACCCATTTTCCTCAAAGAGGGACTCTGGGCAGTGTACAAGAAAATAAGATCTAAAAAACAATACAAAAGTTAACATTCAAAATGTAAAAGTTTAGATTTAAAAGAGACAAGGATGAAAATTACCAGAACTGATTAAGAAGGTGAAAGAAAGGCGTTCTCAGGGCACAAGCCAGCCCCATGGCTGCATCCATCGTCATCTTAATCCTGGACTACTGTAATGCGCTCTACATGGGGCTGCCCTTGAAGAGTATCCGGAGATTGCAGCTGGTGCAGAGTGTGGCT
>JANHZU010004900.1:41641-52340 GCA_032468055.1 Acrochordus granulatus
ATTATTACAATTAACAAATAAAATAACACAAATATTTAAAGGGTAGTCAACCAGAAGATTAACTCAATACTAAAACTTCCAAAATCATAGGAATTCCAGAACCACCCTATCCCAAGGCCACAAGAACAACAAAATTTTTAATAGTTTTTTGAAAATTATTAGTATGGGAGCAATACATATCTCTAGAAAGATGTCATTCCTGAGGCAGTCACTGTCATTGAGAAGGCATGTCTTCCAGATCCGAAGAGTAGATATTATTCTATCAACAGGAGCAAAAATGTGCCTACTGTGCCTGACTTAATTGGACAAGTGGAAATATGCAAAGACAAGTAGTCCTTCAAGTAGCTATGCCCTATGCCATTAAGGGCTTTATCATCTTTCATACTTGATGTGCTTTCTTGTGTTGCTTGAAGAATTAGGAAAGAGGACTTCCCAGAGAAGATTTCCAGAATAGGATCAGTTTCACAAGGAGAATTTATTACAATTAACTGAGGGGGCAATTATCAAGAGATAAATGTGTATGAAACCAATTCACCACAAGGCTCTTGCAGAATCTTCTTGCACATGCATGTTACAGAAGACATTTGCAAGGTAAACACAAGCATTATTCTTTTAACTGGCACAGTACTTCATTATTCTTGCATTTTGATAGTCTATAGTGATGTTTGCTAATAAGCTTGGCATACCAAATCAAAGATCTACCATTCGTTACACATATTTAATGCATAATTGACTATACAGTATATATAAACATCTAAAAAATCAGTGTAATTTTATTGGCAAAATATAAACGTGGGTTCTTCCAAAACATTGTTCTGAATTCCCAATCTAACCTAAAATCCTGATATTTCTTGGAGATCTTACTAAATTAGTCCCTGTTTATCACTCTGAGATCAACCATGGCTGGCTAAGTGTTCCCACTTATCCTGGAAAATAACAGCATAGTTAAAAACCAAGAACTCCCCCCAAAATAACCCCATAGCCCTTCCTTTGTATTTGAATCTAATGCAGCTTTTGTTCTCTTCAAGACATTTACTTGCACATCCTAATCATTACTGTAAATTTTTGTCCACTATGGTGCTTTAGAAGCTATGACCTAAGAAAACTGAGACAGGAAACACATAGCAATATAGCTGGGAATAATATTCCCATTTATTATGATTTTCCTATGATTTTGGAAGTTTTAGTATTGAGTTAATCTTCTGGTTGACTATCTTTTAAATATTTGTGTTATTTTATTTTTTAATTGTAATAATAAATATTATAGATTTATAGATTCTTAAACATTTTTAAACTGTATTTAAAAACACTATCTTACAAAAACTATACACATAGTTTATTTATGTGTTTATTGTCAGATACATATCCTATTGTTTTCTAGATACTTATGGTAGTTTAAATATTACTGTATAGATAATTGGGCACCCCCCAAACATTCTGGGAATTGGCTAGCTAAATTTTGTGATGGGGGACAAATTTGAGATCTCTCTTTAATTTTGTTGCATAATAGAACAATTGAGCCAAAGTTTTCAGAGAAATTGTACAACTTTAAGGGATTAGAATAACAAATTACAGTTCTTTTCTTTCTGTGGTTTTATCAAATAAAAAGGAAATATGACATTTTGAGTGCAGCATGTAAATGAAGAAAACAAAGGTGATCTTTTATATTCAATTTACAAAATTGTGCTAGTGTTATGTAGAACTGTGGGGGGAAACCATGACCGAACCATGTGTGAAAAGGGGGATTAACCTTGAGTTATTACACATGATCAAGCAAAGGAGGGACAACAAGGAGGACTGTTAGATATAACCCAAGGTCAGGATCTTTGGTGCTCAGAAGGAGAAATTTTTGAAAACACACAGAGCCATTAAAGCAGTAGATTAGAAGTACTTCCTTTTTTCTCATTTCCTTTCATCCCAACAAGAAACTTATTTTAATCTGTCAAAAATTATGGAGCAGAAAGAGGAACAGAAAAATTGAGGGGAATGTTTACTTCTCTTTGATTTCTTTTTCAGCCATTCTGGATTATACTGGAATATTTTTTTATCTGTACATTCACAAAGGGTATAATTGTAATTCTTTGCTGGAAGCCAGTTGTAGTTCAAACATGCCTATCAATTTTCCTGGCAGCCCAGTTAGGTCTCATTCATTTAGACTAATTTCTTGATTTAGGATGAAGGAAGATTGTTTTCTTAGTAACTAGTTTAATTTTAATTGCAATGACCTTCATTTGTGAGCTCAGTTCCCTCTCTCAAAGAACCGAATACGTGTGGAAGATAGATCACAAACTGCACTACATATATACAGAAAGCAAGCTTTGTTTCATCTGATTCTCATATTTTAATTAGTATAGTTAAGACAGATCAGCCTTGACAAATTAAAAAAAGCTAAATATAGCAGTTGAACTGAGTTGATTGAAAAATGGAGTTGCATGGCCTAGTTGGCCTCTGTGAAAATCAAGATACTGCATGCTAGTTTCCATACACAATGTTATCAGTGTGACCCAGCGCACGGCCTGACCTGCTGCATTCACACAGTTCACCCACTAGGGAATGAACGGCTGTTCTGCCAAAATCTCATTTATTCCAGTGTAGTTTATTGTTTGCTTGTTAATAACGGCCCAGAGTCCTTTGTTCAGTGGTAACACTAAGGCAGTTAATTCTTCTTTACTGGTATTTAAGTGCTGCATGTTAGCAGAATATGACATGTGTTTAGATTTAAACTTTCTCCTTTGAGAACTTGGATTTCTTGTAGTTGACCACTGTTTAGTGACTTTTTAAAATCAGTTCAGGTAAAGGTTCACTGGACATATTCATATTCAGAACAAAAATCCAACCTTTACTAACTAGAGAAAAATGTTAATTTAGTAGGCATAAATAATCTGTGTAACTCTTTGTTCATATTTTTTTTAAAAGGAAATGCATTTACTGATTAAATAGCGATGTTTTCTTAGTTACATTATGTTTTGACTTTTTTTAATAGTTGTTATGACTTTTCCTCTCACTCACCACTTCTGGCAATGACTACCTACTACTTGGTGGGAAAAACGTTTGTTTTCTTAAATAATATCTGCATTTACAATTACTGTGTTTTTTTTGGAAGCTCCCCTTTTCAGTCTTAAAGAAGTTGCAGCTACTTTAAAAGAGTCTACTTCATTAATGTGTTTCTGAAATGATGCAGGAACCTTTTCCAGCAGTGCTTTTCCAGCAGGGCTCCGTATGAAGTAACAGAGGGGATGCAATTTGCCACTCGTGCAAGTTTCAAGCAGTTCATTTGAATTATTATAAATCTACACACCTTTAATATTTACTAGTACCTATGTATAATGTAAGATATATATGCTTCTTTGCTTATTTTATTATTGTTGCACATTATAAATATGCTTATTTTGTCCTTATAATTTTGTTTGAGAGTGAATGAAAGACATATAAATTGTTACTGTTATTATAGTTTAATAAAATTAAGCTGCCTAGCCTTAATTCTAGGACAAAGAGGGATAAGAACAAGTACTCTTTTAAAAATATATCAATAATGGAAGGAGGAGGATAAAAGAAACATGCTTATGTGAAAGAGGGAAGAGTTATTTTTAAGGCACTTCTCTTTAATCCAACACCTGGGAAGTAATTGGTGCTCTGAGACCTGGCATGAGAATTTTCATGATAACAATAACTGAAGTGCAAGGTGTTGATCTCTAAGGATTAGTGGCCTACAGAGTCTTTCCACAAAGCAACACCTCTGCCAAGACTATTCAGATGCCATGGACAAAGTATTCAGCACCCTTCTAAGGATGTGATGATAAGCCTTATATGGGATTTGATACTAATGTATGAAAAATAGCATAGGAAAGTTGCTTTTCATCTGATACTCCACAATCTCCCTAGTGTCCTTTTTACCTTTTTGTAGAAAACAGCATATTATGTCTTCTGGTTTATTCTGAAACAAATCCATCTTTTATGAACTCCACTCATATCACTGGCTCCTAGTGCAATTCAGTAGTGGAGAGAACTTATAGTGGTCAGTTGCTTCTCTTTTGTCCCCTGTGATCAAGTTGAGTACTGGTTCTCAATACAGAGATTCCTTCTGACCATAATTTTCAACTCATGGACTTCCTCTCCCTCTTCTAAGTTTACCATAGCTCCCTTTGCTAAACTAACTATAGTTTCCCAGTGGTTTCTGGGGGATATCCTGAACTTACCAACATTCAACATAGTCTATATCCAAATTAGCTGAAGGAGAACACTCTGGATGTTATAAACAACCATGTAGAAAAAAACATTTTCAAACGAGGACTTCCAATCCATTGCCTCTTTAAATGCATCCTCCATATCACCCGTTTGCCCACACCTTTCTGCAGCTTCCATTTAGCACGCAATTTTATAGAACTTATAGGGAGCCACTGAATTTATTACAGCTAATTCCCAACTGCCTGTTCTCCACTGTCCTCAGCAAGAATGTTTCATTAAATAAATGTTTTAAGTCTCACACATTAAGGAATTGCCTGAACTGGCAATTACCAAGGTAAGTACAGCTGTAGAGATTCAGTAAAATGTTGTCTGGTAGCCCTCTAGATGAAATAGTAGTCTCACTCTTCACACTTGAAAGAGCTAAGCTTCAGTTGTATTGGAAGCCTTTCAGAAACATGTTAAGCCAGCCATTTTCCTCCTTAAAATCACAATAACACAGCACAATTTTATTTACTTTGCCTTATTCTTCCCATTCCTCAATCTGAGGATTTAGAAAAAGAGATGAAAGATCTTAATGCAAATAGATACTTGACAGTTATTTTTTAAATTAAGAATCAAGTGTTAAATGGAGGAATTTTCCAATCTAAGTATGGTCATCAAGTCATGATCTGAATTAATGGAGAACAAGAAATAAAAAGGCCAACTGCTGCATAATTGAAATAACCTGTAATTTATTTCTCAGATTTATTTCTAACTGTTATAATAGCAGTTAACAATGATTTAGATGAACATGGGTCTCTTAGAGTTAAGCATGACAGTTACCCAAACTTACTGTAGCTAGTGATAGTGCTTCAGATTTCTCTGTTCAGCTTAGTTGTTACAGAAGTCAATATTTTCATGTATGGGCAAGACAATTCTGGCCTTCTCACAATCTTGCTCACACTCTTGATCCACAGTTTGCAACATTCCCATGAATAAGCCTTTTTCTATGAATCAGGGGGAGTCAGGTTACAGTTCTGGTGAGAGATTAATGATCTGAGAATGGCCTCGATCCCATATCAGGAAAAGAGACTGGTCTCATGCCCATGAAGCTTTTCTTTTTTGGTAAATTGCTAAAGTATGAGAAGCTTCCGTTCCTTGCTGGCATATTTTGTATTCTGCCTAAAGAAACAATCATATCAGGTTCAGGAAGGCAAGTGGTGGAAAGGGCAAGGAAACAGGAACTGTCTCTACAGATGTTCTGGGAGGGAAGTCAGCCACCTTCTGGAACAAACAGAAAGACTGAAAAAAGTGAAGTCAGTTTCAACCAAGGTTCACAGCCAAGTATCTACTGCACCACTTAGGTCTGGGAAAACAATGACTTAATTACATGCCTTAGAAACAAATCAGGGATGTCAGACAGGCAAACATAGCTGTTATAAGAGATTTATGCCATTATAAAATTAAGATTTTTTTTAGTTGATGATGGAACTTGGGAGTTTCAAAGTGCAAAGCATGTGCTTTACCATTCATTCATTTTGCTTAATCTTGCTCTTTTTTGCATTCCTGGAGGGTGCTATTTGTTTATTCTTGGAGACTGGGAATAAAATCAAGGATTAGTGAAATGACTTGTTGAATCAGAAAGAAAGTTTATTATAGAAAATACATGAAGGCTAAGGAAGAGCTTAGCTCCTAGCTAACTAGATACTTTTAGGTGAGAATCAAGAGAACAAGTATGCTTGTAAAAATAAAGGCAGATAAAAATATCCTGAGGATAGTAATCTCATAGACAAAAAGTGGGCAGAGAGAAAGAAGGAATGTAGATAAAATCCCTAATGTGCCATACTGGACTTCGAAGTAGTCCAGATAAAAAGCACCCATCCATAAGTCCCAACACTACTTAATTATAAGGTTGCATTAATAGAATCTTGCAAGACTGAAAGTACATTTCTCTCCCCCCAGTTTACAGTCCAAAAAGCTAAGGAGAATTTCTTCTTAAATATTTGGCATGTTCCCATTCTGTCTGAGGGTTAAGGGCAGTGAAGATACACTGTTGATATATCATAAAGGCTGAGTAGCAGTCTACAAGAAAGATCAACTGAAGAACAGAAAAGAGACATGGCAAGGAAAAGTATTACATGGCTAGTAAAGGAAAAGGAGGCAAAGCAGATAACAAGGCTGGCAATAGCCAAGAGCAGGAAAACTGAAGAAAGAGATAGAGGGGCTAATTTTGGCTGCACAAGACCATTTGTCTTAAGAACAGATGCATATGAAGCCAGAATTGAGAATACTACAACAGACAGAAAATGCCACCTCTGAAAAGAAACAGAGAAACATCTTGTAAGCTGCTTGTTTGCTGCTGCAAGAAGATCTCACAGACTGACTACAAACAACAGCACGACAAAATAGCGATAATGGTGCATTAGAATATCTACAAGAAATATAATTTGCCTGCAAGCAAGAACTGGTGCTACCACAAAATAGACAAAGTAATAAAAATGAAGAAGCTGCAGTTTTCTAGGACTTTAGAATTCAATCAGAAAGACACTGCCACATAATACTCCAGTCTTATTATTATTGTAAGAAAGATAAAAAAGTCTGGATAGTACATGTTGCCCTACATGGAGACAGCAAGATAGAAAAGAAAGAAATGGAGAAAATCACAAAATACAGAAGTAGAACAACTGTAGCAAAAGAAATCAAAGATAGTACCAATAGTAATATGCGCCTTGGGTGCAATTCCAAAACATCTGGAGCATCACTTGAACTCCATTGGCACTGACAAAATCACCATCAATCAAATGCAAAAGGTAGCTTTATTTGGGACAGCTTATATCCTGTGATGATATCTTTAACACCATCAAACAACATCTGCCTGTTCCAGGTCCTTGTGAAGAACTCAACAGGTGGATAAAAATACCAAACCCAATCTAAAGTTCTTGCTGACTATGCAACCTACAAAAATAATACTTCCGAACTGCCCCTTGTGATCAGTAGGTCTTGAGGTGCTCACAATCCATGCCACTAAACTCATACTATACATCCAGCATGTACAACACTGGGTTTCACAAAAGTGAGTTATATGCTAAATATATACTGTATGTTTGTATGTGTAGTTTATTTCTCAACCCAAGTCCCTTTGTAAAGTGATGGTGTTGAAAAGTATGTCTAGATTTCACAAATAAAGAAGCAGTTCAGCATTGTATTCTCCAACACAATGACATTTTGCACAACTATTTATTTGTGTAAAATGCAAATACACATCATAAGCAGAAGTGCCATAAACTCTCCCATCTCTTCTCTGATCTACTTGATCCGTGTTTATGTAAACTGGGTAAACTCTGGATATTCTTCTATTTTTCCTTATTTGATTTCATTGATAACAAGTTTTATAGCTGTTTTCTTTTCCATAATTGCTATGATTTTATATTGTCCTGTTAAATCTATTCAATCAGTAAGTTTTTTCTTTGTCAACTGAGTGTCTCATATTGCATTATTTACAGATATAATTCAATATTTGTGATAAAAAATACAGGCTATGTATAAAGTATGCTTTAAATCAAATTAGACAACTGGGCAAAGTGATTCTATTAGTAACATATGCCAGCATCAATGATTTTCAGTTTAAGATGGGAATCTTTCCACCCAGAAATTTCAGAAATAGAACTTAGGACACTTTGTATGGAAAATTTCCATTCTGCCTCTCAGCATGGCTTTATGATTTATATATTCAGTTGTAATAAATACAGATCTTTATATTTTTGTATACATTAAATGTTTCTATAAATAAATATGACCTGAAGACTTAAACTTGTTTGCTTGTTTTAAGTTTTGGATAGGGCAACCATTTTATTTCTTGGTGTGCTTAATAAACTGTAGTAAACTACTTCCGGCTCCCAAGTGAAGCAACACCTTGGCATGGTTGGGGTGTGTGATCTAAAGAAGATCAGAGCTATGCCAGAGATTCAACCCTACTGGACAGATCTCATTGGAGGAGCCAGACAAAGAGTGTGTCCCTCCCTTAAAAAATATGACAACACAGAGTTTACTAAAACCCATACCGGCTCAGTTGTCACCTGGGTTAACAATGACTGTGCTAGATGTGGACATCTGATGAAAAATGGGCTACAGGATTCCACTGGAGAAGGAAATGTCCAGTATCCTTGCCAAAAGCTCCCTATGGACAGTATCAAAAGGCTAAAAGATAGGATGCCAGAAGATGAGCACATTAGGTTGGAAGGGATTACAAGGAGCTTCAGAAAGAGTGAAATAGCTGGGCCAAAGCCAAAAAGATGCTCAACTATGGATCTGTCTGAAGGTGAAAGGAAAAGTCTGTGGTGTAAAGAATAGTATTGCACAGAACCTAGAACATAAGATCTGTGAATCAAGGTAAGCTGGATGTGGTCAAACATGAAATGGCAAGATTGAACATCAACATCTTGGGAATCAGTGAACTAAAATGGACAGGAATGGGTGACTTTAATTCAGATGACTACTATATCTACTACTGTGGACAAGAATCCCTTAGAAGAGTTGGAGTAGCCATCATAGTCAATAAAAGAGTGAAAAAAACAGTACTGGGGTACAATATCAAAAACAACAAATGATCTTGTTTGAATCCAAGGCAAAATATTCAACATCACAGTAATCCAACTTTATGCCCTAACCACTGATGCCAAAGAGGCTGAAGTTGACCAGTTCTATGAAGGCCTACAACACTTCTAGAACTAACACCAAAAAAAATATGTCCTTTTCATCATAGGGATTGGAGTGTTAAAGTAGGAAGCCAAAATGTAACTGGAATAACAGGCAAGTTTGGCCTAGGTGAAGCAGGGCAAACTAACATTTTCTCAAGAGAACACACTGGTCATAAAAATATATTTTTCCAATAACCCAAGAGGTGATTCTACACATGGATATCACCAAATGGTCAACATCAAAATCAAATTGATTATATTCTTTGTAGCCAACGATAGTGAAGCTCTTTACAGTGAGTAAAAACAAGACCTGAAACTGACTGTGGCTCAGATAATGAGCTTCTTATTGCAAAATGTAGGCTTAAATTGAAGAAAATAGGGAAATCCACTAGACTATTCAGGTATGACCTCAAAAATATCCCATATGAATATACAGTGGAGGTGAGGAATGGATTTAAGGGATTAAATCTGGTAGACAGAGTGCCTGAAGAACTGAAGAAGACAGAGGTGCATAACATTGCACAAGAGACAGCTACTAAAACCATCCCAAAGAAATAGAAATGCAAGAAAGCAAAATGACTGTCTAATGGGGCTTTACAAATAGCTGAGGAAAGAAGGAAAGTGAAAAGCAAAGGAGAAATGGAAAGGTACACCCAACCAAATGCAGATTTCCAGAGAATAGCAAGAGATCTTTTTAAATGAACGGTGCAAAGAAATACAGGAAAACAATAGACTGGGAAGATTGGACTTGAAATCTCTTCAAGAAAATTGGAGATATTAAGGGAACAGTTTGTGCAAAGATGGGAATGATAAAGGACAAAAATGGTAGGGACCTTATAGAAGCAGAAGAGATTAAGAAGAGATGGCAAGAAGATACAGAAAACCTATACAAGAAAGATCTAAATGTCCCTTATAACCACGATGATGTGGTTGCTGACCTAGAGCCAGACATCCTGGAGTTTGAAGGCAACTGGGCCTTAGGAAACAATTCTAACAACAAAGCTAGTGGAGTTGATGGTATTCCATCTGAACTATTTAAAATCCTAAAAGATGATGCCATTAAAGTTCTGCACTATATATGCCAGCAAATTTGGAAAACTCAACAGTGGCCACAGGATTGGAAATGGCTAGTTTACGTTCCAATCCCAAAGAAGGGCAATGCCAAAGAATGTTCAAACTATCATACATTTATTTCACACACTAACAAGGTTATGCAAAACATACTACAAGCTAGTCTTCAGCAATATGTGAACCGACAGTATGGGGTAAACAAGGACTGAAGTATGTGTGAAAAGGGGATTAAGCCTTGAGTCATTGCACATGTTCATGCGAAGGTGGGGCATCCCCAGGAGGATCATTAGATATAATTCAAAATTCAGAGCTTTCACACCCAGAATGAGAAATTCTTGTAATCACATAGAACCATTAAAGCAACCCAGCCACTGAGTTAACCAGTGTAGCCATAGTGCTAGTCCCAAGTCTGGATAAATGGGGAGGCATCTGGCGTAAAACCTATGCTGACTTAATATGCAAATAAACAAACAGATTTCCATACCAGATCAGTCAAGGTCTGGGTTACCAACGATCACCAGAGATACTGTGAACCAACAGAGTACTGCTGGAAAGTGTGCTACTGTTGGACAAAAGAGGAGAAGGGGTAGGCGTGCCCAGAGAAAGCAGGAGAGGATAAAGGGAAGAAGTATGGAGGTGAGAGTAGGAATCTTGAATGACAAGTAAAGGAAGAGAACTGGCTGATATGATAGAGTGGAGAAAGGTAGATATACTGTGTGTCCAAGAGACTAAGTGGAAGGGCAGTAAGGCGAGGAACACTGGAGGTG
>JANHZU010004900.1:70614-80930 GCA_032468055.1 Acrochordus granulatus
AGTACTTTGGCCATATAATGCGCAGGGAGGACTCATTAGAAAAGACTGTGATGCTGGGAAGGATTGAAGGGAAGAGGCGAAGGGGATGGCAGAGGATGAGATGGATAGATAGCATAGTCAGTGTGTTGGTTGTGGGCTTGGGAAGACTCTGGCAGGCAGTGCAAGACAGGGGTGCCTGGCATAATGCAGTCCATGGGGTCGTGAAGACACGCCTGCACGACTGAACAACAAAAAGATTAAGGCACCTTCAGATTTAATTTAGCTGTTCTTCTATTTTAGAAGTCTTTGCTTCTGTTCCACAAGTTCTTTTCTCACCATTTTCAACCAATGGTTTTTATTGTGGCATCAATCATCTTCACAATGATTTTGTGATATTCTATTATCCAACTAATAAATGAAAACTGAAAATAATGAATTGGAATACATTTAAATAATAATATACCACTGCTTAGATTAAGACACTTTATTTTAACTGAGTTTCCAGTAAAATAAATTTATAGATAATCTATATCACATGCAAATCCATTTGCAATATGTTGGCCAATTCATCTGTATTAACACAGTAGTACTGTATACATTCAAATCACCAATGGCTAGTACGCACTTGCAAACTGTGAATAGCCAAAATGCATATAATTGGATGTATATGGAAAAGGTGACATAAATTTAGGCTTCTCTTATGGGCTGCATCAATATAAAACAAGTCTTTGGGAATAACCTTTCTTCCAGTGGTTCTTGTGTGTATGCAATCTTTGTTTAAAGAACAATGGAGAAATGATTTGATTGTAAAACACAATGTTTGGGTACCACAGATTAATCAGTTTATTATCACATAAACTATTACGGATTAAACTTCATCAGATGCATAGTAAGTCCAGAGCACAATTTTATCAGAGAAGGGGCCCAGAAGGTAGAATAGAGACAAGAGTTAGAAATTATAAACAACTATTCTTACATTGATAAGCTGAAGCCTTTGTTTAATCTGTGAGACATGGTGTTAAATTTTATGAATTCCAGCTCAATTATTTGGTGAAAAAATTGGTCTCTGTAACTAATTTAGGATAGCCACGTTGAAATTAGTGAAAATATCAGCTTGGGAATACTGCCATGTCTGATGTCGGTTTTTTATGTCAATTTCTCCTTTTCTGGAGACAGGCCATTTTCTGTAAGGTACGGATACTTTATCAGCGATGCTGTTATTTAACAGGACATACCAGTGAGGCAAACCTATGACATGCCACCATTCATCACAAACTGTTCGAGTATACACCCCATTCTCATGCACTTTTAGGGGCCGTTTTAGAACAGGGTGTACTCTCATGCACCCATCGGACCCTCCATAAATGAGTTTTAAAATAAAAAATAAGTCCTTTTTGTAATTATTTTTATTTCTTTATGTGATGCATAGCACCACACGTGATGGAACTGTATTTTTTTAAAAATAAACAGGTAAAGAATGGTTTCTCTTTTGTTCGAGGAGTGGGGGGAGAGGATGAATGACACGCGAACATGCAGAGCAGCGTCAAGTTAGGCAGTTTCCGCTCTGTGACACGCCAAGCCCCAAAGGGTCGCCATTACAGTATATACCATACGGGAGAATAACTACTGTAAGTGCATGATCCCATAACGTTGCAGGTGCCACTACTAAAGGCTGGAGATCTAAATCTAAGTCATCTCAATTTTTCCAACAGCCCTTCTTCCTGTCCAACAGAAAGATATATCCTTCGAGGTGCCACAATGCTTATGCGTCTGCGCATCCATTGTTGACAGACGTACACGTCGGGCGTGCGCTTTCGGTTAGCTGTTAACAGGCTCTAATTCAGGAGTGCCGATCGCTCGTCCTGGCGCCTTTTCTCAGGTGGCGTTTCATGCAGGATCGTCCGCATGAATTCTCTCAAGCCAGGCCTTTCTGTCGTTGGGAGTATCGGCTTACGCAATCAGAACCTCCTGCGCTTCAGCCAATGAGAACAAGGCAACTCTCTCCCTTTTCCGCAATTTGACAGATGAAGTGGCCCGCTCCGCCCACCAGCTCTAAGCGCCGCCTTTGTGATTTGAGGTATTGGACGCCCAGATGATGCGCGCGAGTCGCTTTTCAAGTCTCTGCGGTTACGTTCTATCCCCTTCCGCTTCCGCGTTAGCCGATGACGTGCTCTCTACGTCCTCTTCGATGGCTCTCGAGAGGCCGTAGACGCCGGTTGAAAGGGAAAGCTACCGTTGGGAAGAGTCCTGGCTGTCTCCTGCGGACGTCGACCCCGTTTGTCCTCCATGAAATTGACCCCTACAAATCTGGAGCGAGTCCCTCAATCTAATCACGAAACACACTTTCTGCCCTACCCCTTCACTCCCTTATGATAAAAATTTTAGCGGAGTTAGAAGAGTGCCGCTCCTTCCTCGTTCTAATTTTTTAATTAATGTTTTAAACTTTGATAGTTTCATTTTTATAGCGGGGAGATTCAGAAAAACATGTAGGTACCTTTTCTGTGAAGACTCTCACTCGTCCAGGGTAATTGCATCGCAACAAAGTTTAAAAAACAGGCATCTGGACTGGATTTTTCTCAAGTCGAAGACGTTCACAGACATGTAGGTACCTTTCACCTCCGTTCTATCGCCTCACTCCGCTGAATCTCCCGGGAATAAATTGGGGCGGGGGAGAGAAGCGACGCCGGGAGTGCGTAAGACAAGGCTCCCTTCAGATAAGGGCTGCTCTTTCAGTTTCCTATCTCTGCAGCCCAGCCAAGCTTTCGCATCAGGACCGATGAGGGGAACGAGGGCGGGGCTGCGCCTCCGTTCGGCAGGAGAGGCGCGGGCTCGGCTGAGGGGGTGCGTGGGGGAGCGGCAGTCCGCCCTCTTCGGACGGGCTGCGCACCATGAGCTTCTTGATCGATTCCAGCATCATGGTCATCTCCCAGGTATTGGGCTTCTCCGTTCCCCTCAGCAGCGCAAGGCGGGAGAAGCCGGGCGGGACGGGCAGCCTTGCTTCCGGGTAGAGGGAAAGCTGGGCTTGCAGGCGGCGATGGGGAGACCCCGGGTTGGTGGCTTCCCCTGCCGTGGTCCCTGATGAGGGGACACTCAGGGCGCAGGGCAGAGAAGCATTGGCTCTTTCTTTGGAAAGGGCTTTGTGTCTTTTAGAGAATCGCATGAAGAAGGGCTCAGGTGAATTAACTTCTGCTTGAACTGGCACATACCGGGTTGCATCTGTGAATTGGGCCTCGGGAAATACCCGTGTTCCTCTAAAATGGCTGTTTGCGTGGGGTGGTCGACCGTGATTAAGTGCGCCGTGGCTTACTCAACCTACTTTTGAGGGCTTGCACGACATCTCAAGCTATAATTGATTGTAAGGGCTGGGTTTGTAAGAGTGATTATGTGCCCCCTCAAGTCGTTGTGACTCCTAGCGACACACCGATTTTCTCCACGGTGATCTATCCCGAGTTTGACTTCTCGGGTCTTCCAACGATGCACTTACCGCTACTGTAATTTGAGTCTATCCACCTTGCTGCGGTTGGCCTCTTCGCTCTCCTTCCACCTTTCCCAGCATTGGAGACTTTTCCAGAACGCTAGATCTTCATGTGTCCGAAGTAGGTTAATTTCAACTGGTCATACACGCTTCTTGGCTAAGACATAGTTTAGTGCACTGTACAAGCGAGTTATTAACAAGCTACTACATTTAGCTCAGTGTCTTCTCAAAAAAGTGATATTTAGAACAGATGCTTGATGCACTTGAATTTGTACATTACAGCTAAGCTCTCCATGGGGAAATAATCCAAGCCTTCTGTAAAAATTTGCACTGCAATGCAGGGTTTAATTTTACTTATAGGAATAGTTTAAGACAAGCATGTAGCAGAACGTTAATTAGCAGCCTTTTTCCCATTTCTGCGTAAACAGATATTCTGTACTAAAGGTAACAGTTCATTCAATCCTGGAACTGCATTTGAAAGGCTGTTCTTCAAGAACTTTATTAAACATATTTAATATAATTTTAAGTTAAATTAATCACTGTATGTTATTATTTATACATTATTATATTTAATACATTATTATTTATAGAGCCAGTTTGGTATAGTGGTTAAGATTCCAGCCTTGAAACCAGGAGACTGAGCTCTAGTTCCACCTTAGGCATGAAAACTTGGTATGTTTGGGCCAGTTTATCTCTCTCAGCCTAACCCACCTCACAGGGTGGTCATGTGGCTGGCATGACTATATGCCAAGATGCATAGAACACTGTTACCTTTCCCATCGAAGGTGGTATCTATTATCTACTTGCATTTTTACATGCTTTCAAACTGCCAAGGTTGGCAGGAGCTGAGGCAAGTAATGAGCTCACCCTGTTATGCAGCAGCACTTGGGTTTTGAACAGCTGAGCTGCTGATCTTCCAGCTAACAAGCCCAGCATCTTAAACTGCTTGGCCATCATGCCTCTTAAATAGCATTCTAGCCATTATTTATTCTTTCTATTTTCTTCTGCAGGTGCTGTTTTTTGGATTTGGATGGTTGTTCTTCATGCGCCAGCTCTTTAAGGACTATGAGGCAAGACTAATTAAATTATAAATAAATGATAGCAGTTATCTGCGCAGTGTACAAGTTAAAAACCAATAGTTAAAACTACAGTTAAACACTTAAAACTAATCGTAAAAACAACAGGTTTTATTGTAAATTGATCATTTTTATGCAGGCAAAAACAAATTCCAACTTACCATGAGAACAGTTTTAACAGCTGAGCTCACTTAGCCTCCCAGCTCAAATGCCTAGGTGAACAGCTAGTCTTTAGACCATGAAAAACACTAACAGCAACTGGACTGTCAGGAACTAATCAGAACAGTGACTTCTAATTGAAATGTTCTTGTGATTTAAAAGCAAAGCTACCAATACGTAAAAAAGGTTACACATGTCCCTTATAGGGATGCACAAATTGGTGCCCTTGCACAAATGTGGCATTTAATAGAAGTGAAGGCCTTTGACAATTGTTTAAAAATGTTTAAAATAGGCATTTTTAAGATGTTTAAAAAGCCTGGCATTTTGCTGCATGAAAATAGTCATACATCAGAGAAATTAATGCTAGGAAAATAAGTCTATGATTAATATATTAAAAATAGTTTTCTTCTCCTTTTGAACATAAAAATGTTCAGATAGGTAACATATAAATGTATTAATACAGATTTTATCTCCACAAAATATGTGATTAGTATACGGTCCAGTATGTATTTAATTCCAGGCTAGTCTGATCTTTTATTGTTGTTATAGATATGTATTACATCCATAATAATTAGATAAAATATATTATTTTTGCTTTATTACAGGTTCGGCAGTATGTTGTACAGGTTGTTTTCTCTGTAACCTTTGCTTTTTCATGCACCATGTTTGAACTTATCATTTTTGAGATTCTAGGCATCCTAAGCAGCAGGTAAGATGACACTAATATATGGTTGCATAAGATAGCACTATAATCAGTAGATTTCCTTCTTTATATGTGGCTTTATCACTGTTTAATGTTCCAATTTGTTTAAACACGGAATATTTCTGTAATGTGCAACTGCGGATTGAAAAAAAGTGTAGAGAAATGATTGCCAGGCTATTTTATTATGGTCTGTCACTCAGTCAGCCATGTTTAGAATGGATTTGGCATTTTTATCTACCTGTGGAGTCCTTCCCAAGGACCTGGGATAGGCAGATGCTGTTCTTTGATGTTGTTAAAGGTATCGTTGCAGGACATAAGGTGTTCCAAATAAGGCTACCCTTTGCAATTGACTGACAGTGAATTTGTCAATGCTGATGGTGTTCAAACGTTGCTCAACAGCTTTGGATTTGCATCCAAGGCCCTTATTACTATTGGTACCACCTTTGCTTTCTTTTGCCACAGTTGTTCTATTTCTGTTTGCAGGTCTTTGTACTTTATGATTTTCTCCACCTCGTTGTCTTCTATTCTGCTGTCTCCAGGTACTGCCATATCCAGAATTTTTTGTCTTATTGACAATTGTTAAGTCTGGAGTGTAATGTGGCAGGTGCCTGTCTATTTGAAATCTGAAATCCCAGAGCAATTTAGCTTCTCCATTTTCTGTTACTTTCTCTATGATCCTACCAGTTCTTGTTTGCAGGAAAATAATATTTCTTGCAGATCTTCCAGTGTACCATTGTTGCTACTGTATCTTGCCATTGTTTGTAATCAGTCTGTGCCATCTTCTTGTAGCAGCTAACTAGATGGTCCACTGTTTCTTCAGCTTCTTTGCAGTGGTGGCATTTGCTATCTGATGTTGTCTTCTCAATTCTATTCTTGTATGCAGGTGTTCTTAATGCTTAGTCTTGTGCAGCCAAAATTAGAACTTCTGTCTCTTTCTTCAATTTTCCTGCTCTTAGCCATTGCTAGCTTTGCCGTCTATTTTTTTAATGTCCATGTTATTTTTTCAGCAGTGTTAGCTGTTGAAAACACTGGCAACATTCCTAACTGCAAAGACACATCAAACAAATAGCAAATGTGGTAATACTATATAAGCTATTAATTTTCTGATCTAAAATTACCAAGGTTTCCAAGCAGTATCATACGTATAGTCTCCAAATTCATATAATTCTTCTTACATAATTCCATTTCAGTGAAGACCTATTTATGTAACATTATATAATTATTATGTAACAATAATTTATGTAACATTTGCTAAATTATATTTGCTTATTAACACTTATAAAGAAATGTATAATATCTAATCTGTGTAATCTATGTCAGCTGCCAAGAGTCTCTGGAAATTGGCAGCATAGAAATGTGATTAATAAAATAAATAAATAAACACTTGCTCTTTGAAGTGCATTGATGGAAATCTTTGTTACATGCTTTTTGTGAGTTTAAAGCCTAAAATGCATGTTTTTAGAAAAATAAGATGTAAGCAAAAATGTACCTTCACCTGAAATTTAATGGAATTATAACTTTGATATTTTTTAAAAAATTGAGTGGTTGAAAAGAGGTCAAATGCAACTATCTCAATATAAAAATTATTAACAAGAACATTAAATACCTTTGCATATAGTCTATTAGTGTGCATGTCTCTAAAATTATATTTAATTATATGTGTCAGTCTTTCAAATTACTGTATTTTTTTCAAAATTGCTTAACTATTTGAAAGTAGGTCAAAAAATAAAGCTAGAAATATTTTGTGATGATACTCAAATATTGATTTATCCTTCTATTACTTCCAGCTCTCGTTATTTCCACTGGAAATTAAATCTTTGTGTGATTTTGCTTTTACTGGTGTTCATGGTGCCCTTTTATATTGGTTACTTTGTTGTAAGCAACATCCGATTGTGTAAGTATCATAGATGTTGAAAAAAGTATAGTAGGATTATAATTTTTAAATAATATTTTTCATTCGAAGCAACATTTAAAATCTGAATTTTCTTTATATTAATTTTAGTGCACAGACAAAGACTTCTTTTTGCCTGTGTTGTCTGGCTAATATTTATGTATGTCTTCTGGAAACTGGGAGATCCATTTCCTATTCTCAGTCCTAAACACGGTGAGTTTTATTATTTCATTAAATTATAAGTATACATCTGACTGTTTTTGATCTCTGCAGCTATAGAAAGGAACTTCAAATCCAGATGACTTCTCTGTTGCTGTGGCACCTTTTGGGAAAGCATACTCCTCACCCATACAAATTGATGGCCTTGAGCCTGTTGGCTTTCCATAAGGCCTTGAAAACCTGGTTCTCTCCAACTAGTGCCGCAATGACTAATTTATTAAATTGATAAAAATTGATAATGAAAATCGTTGACAACAAATTTACTGATCAATTTGTTGTTGCAGCCCCTTCCTCACTCATTTACCTTTGGTAACAAGCTCCTCCAGTGCCAGATGCTGTACATCATTATAGGCTGCTTGGGGATCCCTCATGCCAAGTGTGTTGAAAGGGTGCCAGATGTGTGCATGTGCAGCAACCTTGGCTAGGTCATCTGTGGGAGGGGGAGGCAGCAGTGGTGGAGCAGAAAATGAATGGAGTAAAATGGCGGATCATGTGCAGATGAGGTAGAGGGGGCCCACAGCACATCTGCCACTACTTTTCTCAGGCTGCTGCCTGGGGGTCAGTGTGGCACTCACTCATGGGCCAGCAATGCACCTGTTCTACTGGCTGTTCCGAGTGTGGGAGCCACGGATTCCTCAAAGATGCAGGCCCAGGCACTGAAGGGTGCACACAAATCAGGCCTATGCCAGTGGGTGTCCCTGACAGTTTGATGGGCCTGGCATGCATGTGGAGCAATCTTGGCAGGGTGCTGCAGTACCATATGGGTGTGGGACATTGAAATAGCCACGCTTGACAAAGTTCGGATCTGCTGGGGAGACATAGAGCTGGCCTGGTTTCTCTGCTGAATTGTGGACCACTCTGGCCTCCAACTTCCATCCCAGAAAAGAGGAGCACGACCCAGTTCTCCCGCTATTTGGTGCTTTGTGTGGTGCCTGAAGAAAGTCAATCTGATTGATTAATTTAAATGAATAATCAGTAGATTAATTATTAAAGCAATCATTAGTTGCAGCCCTACTCCTAACCATTGGGCTATGGTGTTGGATGAACACTTCTTACAGTGGCTTGAAAATATGAACATGTTTGTGATTTGGCATGGTGTATTAGTAATTAATAATTACAATTAGTAATTAATTTAATTGCCTTAATTGGGACTGGAGTTTACATTCCTAACCAAAGCAGTTTTTAGGAGATACATCAAATAATAGCACCACTTAGTGATGGCAGTTCCAGTAGTCCCAATAGTGGTTGGTAGGCAAGGAATATACTGTTGTTAGGCAAGGACTTCATGCTTTTGTCATGCCTTATTCACCTCCACTTCAACTCAGCCTATCCACCTATCTCCCCCCATCTTCCCCTATCTCTGTCTTTTTGGCTACTCTGCACACCACAGCTGTCTACTCTGCTGCCTTCCCTCACTGCTTCCAGCTGATTTCCACCATCTTCTTATTCCTGCTGCTAACATGCATCCTGAATTACAAGACATCAGTAATACATCAGTAATGCAAGTTGGGAGTGCAAGTAGTCATTATGCAATAATGGAATTAATGATTTGGGACAACTTCATGCCTTATAATATTTCATGTGTAGAAAAGAACAAAACACAGCTAACTATAGAATTTCTGCTATATCTAATAATTGTTTGCATATGATGATTATCTGAGTTCAGCAGCATATAAATTTAATAAATAAATAGTTCTGAAGAGAACCCTAGTTGTAAAAAAAGTTATGTCTAAGAATATCACAGTGTTAAACAGACTTAAGTTTAAAATCATAGATTGATTTCATTAGAAGATACAAATATGTATTTTGACATATTAAGCAACTATGTGAATTATTAAGCAGAGCATGGAGTGCCTCAAGTGGTAGGAAAACCCTGGGAGTTCTGATGAAGGCACAGCCCCTTACTTTCCTGGTCACATGTGGCCTGCCATGGGCCTTCTGGGGCCTCCACCACCCCTGAGGTACCCTGTGCTTCATTTTTCCCTCTGGGTCCCCTGAGAATTCCGACTATTGCAAACTGGTATTTTGGCTTTCCTTGTTTCTCAACATACGGGGGGAAGATTTGTTTAGAAGATTTTTCAGTTCTGCTTAATTAATTTGGTATGTAACCAAATTAATTAAGCAGAAACCAAAATTCATAGGCAGTTCCAGAAGTAAATGAGTTTTTAAATCATTGTTTTAAATCAGAACATGCCAGGTTGAGACTGAAATCTTGCTAGTTCTAGAATCATATTCAGTAATTGAAATAACAATAATTCAAGGTTACATAGCACAACTGGGCATTGTTTGCTATACAACAGAACCCAAAATGTAGGTTTATTACAAGAGATCACTCTTAAGTTTCACTTAAGGAACATCTCTGCATTCTCTGTTGAAAACAGAGGTCTTATTCTCAAGTAAAACTGTTTAGGAAATTTAGGCAATGGTATTGAATCTATACAAATAATACCTTTGTTCCAAGTGACTTGCTGAAGTCACTGTTCCCTTGCTTGGATGATGAATTTGTGGGCTGATCTTATGAACCAAATCTGAACAATCAATTTTTCACCCAAATTTAAGGACTCTGACTTTAAATGCCTTGATTTTATTTATTCAGAATAATTGAGCTCCTGTCAAAGTGGGCATCCTGTATTTAAATGTGTTCATAAACATGATTCTTTTTTTCTTTGATTAAAAATGATCTACTGAATATATTTAGCAAGTCCATAGAAAAATAAAGGAATTAAAGAATAGTTTCACTAAATGACTATTATTCATATAGCCTCATTTATTCATTCTTTAGAATTAAGGAGGACATTAAGGAGCATTATGATA
>JANHZU010004900.1:96388-110772 GCA_032468055.1 Acrochordus granulatus
AGACGATCAGCAGAAATGAAGCTCAAACTGCATAGTATAGGTAGAATCTCCAATTTCAGTCAAATCAGAAACGTTTCTACCACCATCAATGGAGAGAATGCAGTGAACCATCAACATCTGACAAAGAAGAAACAATGAAGCTTGGCTAAAGGAGGTGTATAAGAATTTTAAAAAAGCTGAAATGAAAGAACTAATAATGACAGCAGAAATGGTGGAGAAAACAGTGAGAAAGTTCAAAACCTGGGCAGCCCCAGGTGAAGATAAACTTCATGTCTTTTGGCTGAAAATTCTGATTGTCTACATGAACTCATTTCCAAGCAGTTTAACAATATATTGCAAGAAGGTGAGATTGAAGAGGCTAACATCTGGAAAAACCTATCTGATAATGAAAGATCCAGCAAAAGGGGCAGTATCAGAGAACTACAGGCCAATCACCTGCTTACCAACAACTTTCAAATTGCTAACTGGTATATAGTAGCTGATGCAGTTCAACAGCATCTACTTGAAAACAAGCTCTTTCCACTTAGCAGAAGGAAAACTGCCCAGGTAGCAGAGGAACAAAATATCAGCTCCTAATTTGATAAGATGATTCTGGAAAACTGCAAGAGAAGGTAGTCCAACTTGAATGACGCAAGGATTAAATATAAGAAGGTATTTGACTTCCTGCTACATGATTGGATAATCAAATGCCTAGAAATAACAGTCAGTGGAAAAATCAAGCTTTGTGCAAAGACTGATGGCACAATTGAAGATTTGTTTGCTGGTCAATGGTGATAGTCTGGGACAAGTTCATATCAAGACAGGAATCTTTCAAGAAGACTCACTATCACCACTATTGCTTGTCATTGCATTGATTCCTCTGTCAACTATACTGAATAAGTTAGGCCATGATTATCAAACACCAAAAATATCTGCCAGGCTATTTTACTCCTTTACCTGGACAATCTGAAGCTGTATGGTAAAACACCATCTGTCCCTATATACAGCCAAGACATTGCAATGGAAGTTGGACTGGGCAAATGTGCCACCCTCACTATCAACAGAGGAAAAATGGTGAAAATCAAAGGAATCAAGATGCCTTTCCATAAAATAACATCTAGAGTCTGGATGAAGACGATCACACATATTCAAGCTGACAACATCACGCACACTAAAGTCAAGAAGAGGATTAGAAAAGAGTACATCATGAAAGTGAAGAAGATCTGAAAATCCAAACCCAGTGGAGGAAATACTATCTATTTACCTGGGAAATTCCAATTATGAGAAACATAGCTGGAATAGTGGACTGGACTCAAGCAAAACTAAAGGACCTGGATAGGAAGGCCAGAAAAATAATGACAATGAATCATGCCCTTCATCCATTGTGATGTTGATAGAGTCCACCTATCAACAAAAATAGGGGGCATGGAATGTTTCAAGTACACTAGATTATTGAAGAAAAAACGGGGATTGGAAGAACATCTGAAGGACAGTGAAGAAGATGTACTACAGTTAGTATATCAGGAAGGTTTACTGAATACTGGAGAGACAAAACTGGCATACAAGAAATTTCAAATGAAGAATAGAAAAGAGGCATGGCAAGGCAAAGCATTACATGGTTTTGTTATTGTTCAGTCGTGCAGTCGTGTCCGACTCTTCGCGACCCCATGGACTGCAAGCATTACATGGACAGTATATTAAAAAAACAGAAGGCAAAGCCGATAATAACAAGACCTGGTAATGGCTAAGAGCAGGAAAACTGAAAGAGACAGAGAGGCTAATTCTGTCTGCACAAGACAAAGCTTTAAGAATAAAGGTTAGAACTGAGAAAACAGCAACATATAGCAAATGCCACCTCTGCAAAAATGCTGAAGAAACAGTGGACTCCCTAGGTAGCTGCTGCAAGACGATCACACTGACTGACTACAAACGATGGCAGAATAAAGTAGCAAAAATGGTGGACTGGAAGATTTGCAAGAAATACTATTTGCCTGCAAGCAAGAACAAGTGGGACTATAAAATAGACAAAGTAACAGAAAATAAAGAAGTTAAATTGCTCTGGGGCTTCAGAATTCTAACAGGCAGGCACCTGCCACATAACACCCCAGACTTAACAATGGTTGAATAGAAAACAAAAATCTGGGTAATGGACATGGCAGAATATGGAGACAACAAAATAGAAGAGGAAGAACTGGAGAAGATTCCAAAATTCAAAGACTGGCAAATAGAAACAGAACTGTGGCAAAAGAAAGCAAAAGTAGTACCAATAGTAACAGGCAGCTTTGCTACAAACCTAAAACAACTGGATCACTGCTTGAACATCATTGGCATTGACAAAGTCACCGTCCATCAATTGCAAAAGGCAACATTATTTAGAACAACTTATATCCAGCAATAATAAGTTTAAAAACATCAGATGCCTATCCCAGGTTTTTGGGAAGGACTTGATAGGTAGACAAAAATGCCAAATCCAGTCTAAATATCTGGCTGACTATGCAATGAATCATAATAAAAATTAAGGCAAGTGTCTTGAAAAGGGACAAATAGTTTCAAGAGTTGAGGACAGTACCACAAATAGATCCTCATTGGCTCACATAGCTAATTTAAGACTGGCAGCAGGTCAGAAGATGATCTTATGGCCTAAGTAAGTTTATACAATTGAGATCAGTTTATGCAACTGCTATTGTTTCCAGTTTATCTGATTTTTCTGTTTTACATCAAAACCTTTATGAAATATATATCTCTGTATTCTATTAGAATTGTAGATGTATGGTTCTACTATAACATGATTTGCTTAGAAGAAATCCTCATAAAGATAATTATGACATTCAGAGTGGAAATAAAAAGATGGAAGCAGAATTGTATTTTAAATATAATTCATAGAGGGAAGTTTTAAATCAAGATAATTTCAAATAGCAAAGTGGCATAAGATTTGTGCTAAACGTTTTCTCTTTGAACTTCTTTTTATTGAGCTAAAAGACTAGAAATTAGATTGACTAGGAAAAAGATAGGTGGTAGGTAGTGATTTATAAATGTCATGTCCTGTATGTCTGTAGCATTTTCAGTTCATTTTTTTTATTCTATTCATTACCACAGGAAATAAAACCTAATCAACCTGGGTTCATCTCAAAAACATTACGTATGGTCAAACCTGATTATTACTTAGATGAAAGATTACCTGGAAAATCAATGGAAAGTTTAAAAGGATATACCTGAAAGAAGATAATAGCAAATCTTTCCCTATGGTTTCCAAGAGAATTAAAATAGAGGAGAAATCAAGTTCAACTTCAAACCAACTTCTGTTCTCAGCCAGACTATATGAAAGAACTGGTTTATTCAAATCCGATTTATTTTGACATCTAAAGTATATTGTGCAAACTTTCCTCTCAGTATCTAGATTACAAGGCAGATAGCTTCCATTCCATTTAAATATTGAAATTGTCTCCTTAATAACTATATTACTGTGATATTTGCAAGAACTTGAACTTTCCTGCATATGTAATGGATCTAATGCACACACTTTTGAAATTTTTTTTTAAATAAAAAGAATCGAACATAATACCTGATTTCCCAAAGATGCTACTTTAGCCTATAATTTTGTCATGACAACATATTTGGCAACCCAGAAAAACAAATATTATTTTAATAATGGGACAGCCTGAAGGTTGCTGTGCTATTCTTTCATCATCTTTAAAATCGAAGCAGAGTGGCTATTTAAAAAAATCTTTGCAGTGAAATTGTTGAAATTATGTACTGCACCGTGCACCTTTTCCTTAGTAACTTTACTTCAGAATCCTGGCTGGTGACCTATCTAGTTCTGCCTTTGGAGAAATAGTTTGGTGGCTATGACTGCTACCATAAAAAGCCTGGAAACTGAGCTGGATATATTCCATAGTGGGTATTCTTTTTATTGAGAGAAGCAGAATTCAGCTCCTGGAAGAGTATGACTGGTACATTCATCTGTCATAGCAGGAGAAAACAATGCACATAAACCCAGTTCTGTCAAGCTACCTGAACTATCTTCTGGTTTCTGATCTTCACTAAGTGCTACAAACACAAAGTTCCCTTGTAACCAGAAAGGCTAGAAAAACGGGTATATATAAAAAGATTTGAAGCTGATATTTTCAAAATATTAAGCACACATATACATTTGCATAAGGTTGCAGAACAACCTTACAGCATCTACAGCTCTTTGCCCCTCCCCTCCATTTCACAGCCCATTACATGATTTCCACATTAACTCATTCTTGTGCTCAGGCTGTGCACGTTACCATTTTATACATGGTGTTCGTCTCTTCATCCACCACTAGAAGGGTTGTTTTTTCCCCAGATTGCCTGATTTTCTCGACCACAGCTTCATGGTCCAGTGCTTCAGTCGGCTCTCCATTTACAGCCACCAAGATATCATTGTCCCTGAGGCCTACTTTAGCTGCAGGGCTGTCTGAATCAATGTCCTTAATCAAGTGACCTGTCAAAAAAAAATCAGGAAAGCCTTTTATCTGAGCAAAACAAGGTCCCATAGCAAATATTTAATCATGTACGTTAATTTTCAAAATCTAGTATTAAGGTAGAAATCTGAGAGAACAAACCTGACCAGAGTCCTTTCGTTTTAGTACATGCCTCTGTTGTGGACATTCTAAGAGCAGATAGAGATATCTATCGCAAGGCAGGAGCCAGACCAGGTCCGTCACATTGGAATGGGAGACTTAACTTTAACAACTATTAGACAATACTACGAAGGAGATGACTAACTAAGCTTGGAAGAACATTGTGGAGTTTGTTAAATACTATTTAAAACTATTTAAGAGACAAACAAATGCTATTTTTTCCACTAATTCGAGCACAGCTACTGGGCTTGGGGATCCACTATACGTCTCTTAAAGCAATAAAGTCCATATCACATAGTTACACTACCCTGTGGCCTAATTCTTACCTTTGCCATTTTGCTCCATTCTCAGGTAAAATCCATAACCATTATTCCCTCTTTTGAGTTCAAGATTTCGAGGTGTGTGAGGTAATAATTTCAGATTGGCCTTTCCACTTGTCAACTGCATATTACACCTGTAGTAATACTGGTCAGTTTCTTTATCTGACAGCAGAAACATAACCTGATTTCCAGACCTTTTCACCTGAGGACATAGACATTCAGTACTACAACAGATGATATTTCTGCCTGCTGTGTAGACTGAAACAATCTCACATGCAGAGAATCAAAAGATAAGAAAGTAGTCCATTAAAAATGCACCCATTGTTTTCAATTTTCATTGTGGAACAATTGACTTGTTCTGTACTATCCTCATAAAACCTGTATCTTTGAAACGGATGTTTACAATCCTTGCTTACTCTAATATTTATATCTTTCCTATGTTGCACAGCTTTTTAGTTATTGTGGAACTGGGCACTGAAGGATATCAGGTAATTCTATTAGCACTCAGACCTCTTAGAGGGAAAGACATTCTTATATTGTAAAATAGAAAGCAAATAGATGGATATGACTTGATCCAACTTGGAAGAATGGGACACTTTTAGGAGAAGCTTGTGCTCAATTTAAGGTCTATGTAACTCACTTTGCTTAAAATGGAAGAGTTAATTCAAACACAAATGTTTTCCACTTATACAGTACAGCTTTATTTTCCACTTGTGCATGCCAGTCTTTGTCTAAGGAGATCTACTTGCGCATGCTGTGGCAAAATGTAACTGGGGAATAATGATCTATATTCCATCAAATTACCATTCCAACCTGAGTTCAAACATAAGATGAACTATCTATACGGAACAGGGTGACATATGAGGTGAAGGCTGAAAGTACCTTTTCAACTACTTCTTCATGTGTGTTGTTTTCCACATTCTCTCCATTGATTTCTATTAGGCGATCATTTGGCTGCACTCCAGCTTTTGCAGCTGGACCCTGTGGGGTCAAATCTACAACGAACAAACCTTTCCGTCCTGGAACAGAGAAGAGAATGGGAGAAACTGAAATAACTCTTTACTTGTTAATCCGTTCATTTTGCTCACGGTGAACACAGCATGGGTAGCAGTATATACCCCAGGCTAGTTTAAGCAGCACAACTATGGCAGTGGAAATGTGGCAGTAACATTTATGCTCTTTTATAAATGTGACTCAGAAATTGAAAATAATTTATGTTATTTTATGCCTTGTCAGATATTTCCAGGGGCAGGTATGATAATTATAGTGGTGTAAGTGACTGATTAGGAGTAGTCAGAACATTACTTATTAAGTAGTACTTATTTTTCCAGTGTTTATTAGAACATAATTATTTTATACCTTCTTTTAAAATCCTTCCTTCCTTCCTTCCTTCCTTCCTTCCTTCCTCTTCAAAATATACTAGCTACTTTTGTCATGCAGTATTTACTATATTTATATATTTACAACTACTTGCAGATATTATTATTTATATTCTCACATATAAATATTATTATTTATATTCTCACATACAGACCTAAAGAATCACGCAATAATGTAACATCCTGTTCAGTTTTTTTTTGTTCACATTATCATAAAATGACTTTCTTATAAAGATTTAAGAAAATAACAAAGTGTGGGCTGCTACATCAGAAGGCCAGGGCAACATAAACTGTGGATGGTCTAAAGCAACCTATTTATGTAGCTGACAAAATCCAATAAAAAGTTATAGAGTTTGCATTGCTGGTATTATGATTGACTCTCAACTATCCTGAGAAAAAGGCATTTTTCTTTTCTCTATGATCTAAATGCAGCTGCCATAGTAACAGAAGGATCATTAATGTGAGAAATTCTAACAGAATGGGAGCCGTTATTGTCTATATATTATGAAGGAAGGAAGGAAGGAAGGAAGGAAGGAAGGAATATTTCTGATACTCCCTGCCAGCTTCTGAGAAGAAGCTAAATGGAGAAGCTGATAGGAAGCCAGAAGTTGCTCCCGCTTCCACTGCTTTTTTGCCCACCTCTGGTCATTCTGTTTCTTTGTTTAGATAAGGAAATGTCTCTGAAAAGATGATTCAACAGGGCATACATTGTCTAGTAGAATATAAACAGAGTTCTCCAACTTGTCCGTTCCTTATGATTGTGTATGCAGTTCTCAGGATTTCCAACCAGAATGGCTGAAAAAGCTATTCCATAATTTATCTCCCTTATATCTCTAAAAACCACAATTTCTTTCAGTGGAAGAACACCCAGAGATTAAATGAAAAAATCAAATATAGCCATATAAATATGGGCTAATCTGTCCAGAAACATGGGATTTATTGATGCTTTGCCTTGTTATTACTATCGTTTCATCAAAGCTTCAGGTTAATTCAAAGAATTATTTCAATTTATTTTGTTTTTGTAAGCTTCCTGGAGTTACTATAAGTAAGTTGGGCAGCCATATAAATTTTCTTCATTAAATAAATAAATAAGCATAGGAATTAACTATCCTAATAATGTATTTTAATAAATGGTTCAGGAATAGGGGCTTTAAATACAACATTCAAAATTATTTCAGCTGGCTATAGAATATAATTAAAATGTTTCCTACACAAGAGTTTTACATGTTTTTATTTATTGTTCTCACCTGCAGAGGACTTCAAAGAGAAACCATAGCTATTTTTTTCCTTAGTCAGATAACAGAGACGGGGTTGTAGAGCTGAACCTGATTCTCCAGATGTCACAACTTGGGGATCTTCTGCCTGCTCTTGGACTGGTGACTTCTGAGTCAACTCTTCAAGACTGATTCCTTCTTTTAATGCACTTTCATAAGAATGGTCATCCAAAACAAGGAATAATACAGGAGTTACACTTTTCCTAATTAAATCAGCCACCTATAAATGATGCAATGAGAAGTAACTAAAAGAAATAGTTAAATGGCATAACATATGAACTGGAGAAGAACACTTGAGGAAGGTCAGCTATGCCACAGAGCTCTGTCTACAGAGAGGATTTAAAAAGTCAGAATGGCTGCTGTGATTGTGCAATTAAAATTCCACCTGGTTTTTTTTATATGCATGCATCTTGCAATTATTTTGCATACCAATGATACCCTGAAATCTGTGCAGATAGAAGAAGAATTAACAATCAGAATCTCTGTAAAGTAGACAATTACTAGCATGGAGAGAGAAAATTATGATCCTGAGAATTTGTGGTACAGTAATCAAAGTTTTATGATACAATGTTGTATGATATTCATTCTCTTGAAAATTGTACTTATGTGACAAGCTTGAATAGTGACTTCATATTCAAAGTTGTAGAAAATACAAAGATAGGACTTAGCTAGGTTAGCTAAGATCAGCCATTACAGGTCACTGTAAATGACCTAAAGTGGTGGCTCTCTTTCACCACATTCTCATTTTCTCTATTGTGCAAGGATAAAGACTCCATGACATTAAGTCAGCCATAAGTCTCTTTGAAGTGCTTAGAAGCTGGTGGTCATTTAAATTTTTTTGTCATTATTGACTGGGCAGACAGGTTAAGTTAAAGGGAAACTTAATTCTTTTGCTCACATGGAGAATGAAAACTATTTCCTGCTTTTCTCTGAAAGGAGGAAAATTTTTCCTTCTTTTCCAAGACAAGATATTGAATAAATTTACACTAGGATCAAATTGATTGATGAGGTACCAGTATGTGTGCGCTTTTCATTAAAAAAGCCAAACTAAAATATATTCTACCTTTTTATGATCTTCCTTATCTATAAACACTCCATTAATCCTCAGGACTCTATCTCCATCTTTCAGTCCAGCCTTCTCAGCTGGACTATCCTTTTCTACATTTCGGATAAGATGTCCGGTTTTGAATCTCTCAATACGTAAGCAGAATCCATAGTTTTCACCATCTTCTTTGATCAGTGTGCATTCTCTGGGACAAAGAGACATGATTTCTGTAAAAAAAAAGTAGAAAAAATGTATCTGCTAGAACATACTCATAAAGAAATAAAAGAGTTTATTGAAGGAAATTATTCAAATGAAATTAATCAAATGAATCAAATGAACCACTCGCAAAAGGGAATGAAGGAGAGAATGAAAGCATTTTGACAAGAGAAAAATAGATTGAATACTGCTGATAGGGTCATCTCATTTAATGAATTTATCATAGAATCCTACAGATATTATCAGAAGAAAACCTGAATGAATTCAATGTAATTTAACCTAATAATAACAAAGAAATTTCTAGACTAAGTTAGCAACACTATACAATATTGGCTGCTCTCATGAAGCTAAGATGGGTTGGACCTGATTTGTACTTGAAAGAGTAACAAACTAAAAATACCTGGACTATATGCCAGACTGGGAAATGGAAAACAATCTGGAAATATGCAATGGGAAACAATTACTGTCTTTTTGCAGAGAGAACTATGAAGATTTGCCCATGAAATTATTAGGAATCAAACTTGATGCAAAGGAAACTTGAATATGAAAATATAGATCACTAATTCAGTTCCTGTGTTAACTCTACACCTAGATAAGAGGATGGAAGAATCAATGGGATACTTCATAAGAAGAAAATGGCATTCTGAGTAAGATGAACTGTCAGATATTATGCAGAGAATTGAACTGAGAAATGGTGAACAGCAGAGTCTTTTTCAGATAAGTGATGAAATTATAATCCTCAATTTCTCAGTCAACATTTTCAGTATTCAACAAGCAGGATGCGGGAGAAGAGAAGAGATAGCAGAGCCAGAAAAGAGAGATTAGTCTAGAGTTGCTCAGTAGCCACAAACATACTGTCAAAACCCTCCTGATTGCTGTTGAACCTTAATTGGTGCCAACAAGGTGATGACCATAAGTTGAGAAGATTCTTGTGTATAGCCTTTAGCAATTAATAATTTAATTGGAACTTTTAAGAGTGGATCTGGTCTTACGCACCTGACACATGAGGGCATAATTTATTATACATCCCATTAGCACTTCTGTTGCTACTCCTGACTTACAGAGAGCAAGGCATATTACTGACTATACTTCAAGATTTTTTCAACTTCACCTCAAATAATCATGTGAATTCCCACTGAAAGAAATGCAGAGAATTGACTGGAACAGTAAGGGTTCTTTTATTTATCTGAGGCCAAGGCAAAAACTAGAGTGATTCTGTTAAATCCCTTTTGTTTATTTTTAAAGTCCAGTGTGAAGTGAAAGATCAACTAAAGTAGAAAGCACAATATTTGCTAATAATGTTTGTTAATAATGTTCTAGAACTTTTTTGGCTAGTAATATTGCAAATTTAGTGTTTTATAATTATATGAACTTTGCTCACTCTTCCTTTGCTCAGATGCATGATAACCTTGGTGACTTAGTTAATATATCAAGAACTATGGTTAATAAGTGGAAGATTTTTCTTAGGTCAAAAGATCAGAATTTTTTACTTGTAAATTTTTTATCTAATGCAAATGGCCATAAATAAATTGAATTGACTAAGTAGCATTAGTCTATTATTATTGTTCTTTTCATTTTAACAATAATTAAGATAGCTGATGTTTTCAGTCCCCTTGAGATACTGTTAAGTAAAATATATTGACTTCTTTTTCAAAGCCCTGTCCACTCATCCTAGCAGTTCTAATCAAAAGAGCCCTAGAGTTCTTGAGATAATTGTCTATCAAACTCTTTAAATATTATGCTGAATATGTATAGAAGTAGGAATAGAAAACCTATCCTCTAAAATATGTTCAGTATTTCATAGGTGACCTTTGAACAATTACTATCGCTTTTCTACCTATATCACATAACTATATTTACTGTTAAAGGATAAATGAGGGGAGATTCGCATCTGTGTCTCTTTGAATTATAAAGGCAGAATAAAAAAGTATGAATATATGACTCATGAAAAACCTCTATACAACCAGCCACAATCCTATTCTGCACACAGGCTTTGTCAATGAGAATTAGAATGGACAATCATCATCCATCTTTCTAATCTTCATATATTAAAAACATAATTGTTAGTTATTTGACCATTAACAAAATACACAATACAATTTATCTGTATGCAAGACTATATTTAATATTTTTAGAAAAAAACTACTTTCAGCTGCTTTTCTCTTCCATCCTCCCCCTTCAGATTTGGAAAAAAAAAGGTAACAATATTCTTACCTGCACACACAGTGCACAAACCTCAGAATGAACTCTAATCTCTCATGCTCTGAACTGCTAAAGGTAAGCACAGTTGCACTTTGAGTGAACAAAGGTTGAATTAAAGGATGATTTATTTAACAGCTTCACTGCACACATTCCTTGATAACCAATTTTTTTTATTACTTTTAGCTAAGCAGTGTTGACCCTTTCTTGGCAACTTGGATCCTTACCTAATAGTTCAGATATTATAGATATTTAGATTATTACACAGATTTTTGCTGAGAAATACATGGCATTTATTATGACTGTCAGTCCTCCAGGACAGATAGATTGATAAATATGGATGGATGGATATAGATAGACAGACAAACAGATGCAAAATTTGTCTGAGACAAGAGTAAAGCATGAAAAGCATCTTAAAGAAATAGGATAAAAATTGAACACAAAATACCCAGAAAATCTGAGTCTTTGACCTACTCATTAAATAACTTTCCCACATACTTATGTTGTTCCAAACTACAATATGTTGATCACTCTTCCTGTTATATTTTCTAAGATTGCAGTAGAGTATGTCGAAATGAGCCCTACAAAACTAAGATGAAAGGACAGATGGAAAGGTATGTACTGTATGTATGTGTATATATGTGAATGTATATGTTTGTGTGTGTATACACACACACACATACACAACACACACTTTGAATATCTAAATATCATTAACACATATTAATGATTTCTTCATTCAAAATTATGATATTTGGATTTCCAAAGTTTAGAAAACCTACATAAATTTAGAAAAGCAATTATTTTTTAATTAGGACTTCCTGTAATATTTTAAAATATTCATTGTAAAAAGAGCCTTCTGTACCTTGCAAATCCAAGGCACCCTGCAAATGTCTCAGCCAGAAAACCTACATCTGTTTTCAACCAAAGCCATTAACCTAATTCTCATGAAGTATCTGTCAGTATATGAGGCTTATACTGTACATCCAAACTCAAACAGGATTAGTGGGATAACATCTTCACAAAGAACTCTGGGAAATAGAGTTTTGAGATGAATTGTTAACCATATAGTAATTAGATGAACATACAGTGTTCCAGGTTATGTTAGGTCCCATTTTTCTATCTTCCTCCATACCCCTCTCTCCTCGACAAAGAAACTCCTTGCTTCTTTGTCAGTTCAGGGATTGTTTCTGGTGTCTGGCAGAATTCCCAATTTTAATCTTAGATATCAGATAAATGCAAAATGTCACCTGAGAAGACTCAGCTTGCTATTGTACATGCCAAGAACTTGTTTTCTTCAACAAAACTTTCGCCTTTTATTTTATTTATTTAAAACATTTCTATACCTGCCGCCATCTAACCAGAAACTAATGTAAAAAAAGAGAAAAGAAAGAAAAATTAAAAAAGAAAAAAAAAGAAAAAATGATTTTCTATGCAGCAAATATAAGTATAAAAATTATATTTTACACTATGGTTACAAAAAGAAAAGCTCTCTTTTTTCTATTATCTATTTTTTCTAATCATCAAAGCCATAAATCAAAGGACCATTTTTTTCTGTCATGCAAAAAAAATCTCTGAGGTGTTTCTAATCAACAATAAACATAGATGTTGTCTTTTCTCTAATCAAGGAAGTCAGTTTGGTCATCTCTGAAGTTCCATCATCTTCACCAACTATTCCTCCATTATGGATAATGCTGAGTCTTTCCACTTTTGAACATATAATCCCGCAGCAGTTATTATAGAATAAATCTAAGCCTGAATCTCTCACTAAACCAAATAACGAGTGTTTAGGAAGTTCCACTTTATAGCAAAACTGATTGGGGAGTATAATAAAGAAAATAACAAGGATTTTCATACTGAAGAAATACTACCTATTTTCCAAGGGCTGGTATTTATTTTAAGATGTAAAGGGGAGCAGGTTATTTTGCTTCTCAATCAACTTTAATCTCCAATTCAAACTTATTATTATCCTCTTTTTATTCTCTATGATAGACAATGTGTTTTTGTTTTGTACAAACTAACCAACAAAATGTGCTGCTTGCTTATCACAGATTAGATCTTGTTATCTTCCATTTGCAACCTTTCAACGTTTGCCCATCTTTTTCATTTTATTTTACTCAAGGTAGAAAAGAGAAAAAAGTTGCACAATGTCTTTTTGTATGGTTTTAAAATTGCTTTTCTATTAGAAACTTTTTTCCTCTCTTCTGAGGTCTCACAATTACAGGCTGATTTCTAAAAACAGAAGGCTATTGATTTACTGATTCATTTCTAATGCAAAATAAGTTAGTTGCTCAAATATTCCAGTTCTGGTATCAGCAAAGCTCAATATGCCAAGTTGAATACTAAACCTAACTGACAGAACAGAAATGACAATTGTTCATTGTTCCTCATAAAGGAAGGTAACCCTTAAGTTTTATAAGATGAAAATTTCTGCTACCATTATCTGCTCGGTATCTGAGATACCAGTTTTCCAAATAACTCTTAAGAAATTATCATTTATTAGGTACGCTAATCCAGGGTTACAGCCAAGATACACTGACTTCACTTACTAAGGAATGTTCTACCCTGATGTAGATTGGCTGGTACTGCCTAGTAAAAGCAGCTCTTATCTTTGAGCAAAAGCCCATCCCAGATTGTTTCAAAGTTTTGGCTCAGTGAGGTTTTCATATTGCTCATATTTATAATTTAGTGTTGCTTGTGTTATTTGCATTAAGGCCACAGAATTAATTGTACCACATCAGTGATTTAATGCTTTGACTCTTGTTGGGTAATATTTATATGTGGAAACCAAGCATTAAAGGCTTTAGTTTTAATATGAGGCATTCTTCCTAAAAGTTTAGACAATAATAACATTACAGCATTACAATCAGTTTGAGCTGTATGGATTTAAAAAGTGCACAAACATCGTCAGGGCCTTAATATCATTTTGTTCTAGACCTTCCAGATGTCCAAGCGGATTAGGACATCACTGAGTTTGTACCTTTGGTCTTACTGTACAGAAAACACTAAGCACCTAATAAAGAATTTCATTTCTATTGATCCCTTATTAATAGAGTATAATATTTATAACTATCATGGAGATATTCATTCATATATGGATGAAAATATCTATAAATGTTTATATGTACATATACTATTTAGTAGAAATATGAGCACAAAACTGTATTACATCAGTTCCAGTTCAGAAGCCTGGCCAGTGAATGTAAGTTTACAGCTAATACTTCTAATTAGTAAAGTCTTTAAAATGTTTTCAATTATCTGTGTAGCATTATCAATTTTTTTTAAAAAAGGGAAATGTTTAATAAAGAACATATCTTTAAGTACTTGTACTTTCACTATTCACATTCAAGAGGGTTATCATGCTA
>JANHZU010004901.1:0-11926 GCA_032468055.1 Acrochordus granulatus
AGGAAGAAATTAAAAGAGTGTAAACAAACAGAAGTAAAATTATAGAACAATAAAATAATCAATGAAAAAGGAAACAACAAGAATACATCAATATGGTAACAGAAAGATGGACAGGTGAAGAGCAGAGAACAAGATATGCCAGGCCTCCATCATTAAGTGTGGCGGATCACGCAGCCAGCGGGTTCCCCATGCAGCCAGCTGAAGAAGACACGCACACACGGAGCTTCTCGGGATGAGGAACCCGGACCGAGGTCCGCCAACCTCTTTTATTAGCTTATCAGAAGGTGGTGACATGGGTGGTTACTACACATACATAATGCACTTCCTTCCTCCTCATCTCCTGTAGAGGCGTGGTTGCGTTCCCTGATATGGTTCAGGGAAGTTCTGACAAGGCTGCGTAGGTGACCTCGCTCACAGGATCTGTTGTTATCATTGTTTACCTTATGCTAGCTTCCTTCTGCATGTTGCAACTGATTATCTAGTCTACATGGAGAGAAATGTCCTAGCACAAATGATTTTTAATGATGGAAGTACTGCTTGATAGGTCGTTAATGGTTCAGTTTATAAAACACAGGTTAACAAAACAGGGTTGCTATGTTAACATAGCATTCTATACCCAAGTAGGTTGTATTTTGGCATAATGTAATGGCCTGATGAATATATCAAGTACAAATCACATCAATAGCCAGATTTCCACGAGATACTGAACTATAAACTGCATTTTAACTCAATCTAGTCAATAGGTATATCCATAAGGATGATCTAGACACTATTTTATCAACATTTAGCATCTTTTACAAAAAAACAGAGCTTAATTTCTAAAGGTCGTTTTTCACATTCTAGTTTTGCACAGGTCCATCCCACATTTGCTACTTCCATTTACTTATTTTTATCTTATTCTAGAAGTCAACTCCTTTTCCTGCTTCCAAACCTGCATAATTGACCCAAATTATCACAGTTGCCCTGCTTTTCTGTCTTTACACAAACCACATTTCTTTATCCTTGAATGAAGATTTCCTTTGTCAGTATGCTATATGAGATGAATGGATATCAACATCATATATCCAGTTTGTTAAAACTTTGAATACTGCAGGATTTTTATCATTTAAATTATGATAGATTCTAATGGCCCGGTGTATAAAACATTCCTTCCTTAAGAGAGTGATATTTATGGGTTGAGAATGAATACAGGTAGAGTTCATTTGGATATGTAAAGTACTTTATACAGATTATACATTAGTCACATTGGCCACTTTTAAATATGAGTAAAATAATCAAAGGCCCAAGAAGAATGGGCCTTTGATTTTTTTCCGAAAGGGCTTCCTTAGGGGATGCGGGTGTAGGGAAGATACAATTACAGCAAAACTATATTTTCCATTTTACTGAAAAGTTTCTAGCAAAATCTGCAGTTATAAGATCATAGATGTCTGTTTCCTATTTTTGTGCCTATCAAACCCTCAAAGGAACTGAGCTGCTTTTAAAAAATACAATTCTCAGTCCATACCCAAGGTTTATTTATTTTTAAATTAAAAATAAAATCACAGCTGGTTTCTCATGACTCAGCAGGCTAGTATATATGACCACAACAGGAGAAAGTTGAGAAGGCAGAAAATCTTTTAAGCTCTTTCACATTATAAATGTATCAGATGAAAAAATGCAGCAATTTCCTGAGGCCTATTAATGTCATCAGCATACTCTTCCGAGAGAGCACATTTAAGATATTAAATGACCACTCCAAATAACAGGAACCAATTCAATTAAAACCTACAAAGCCTTCTAGAAGAAATAGCTCATTTGATTCTGTGAGCCACATCATCTGAATATATCCTGCTGTTCCTTGGACACGTTTTGGAAGGTGAGCCATTCCATTTCTTCTTCAGTTACATCATTGAAGTGGAGAAGCTAGACCATGGGTGTCCAACATTTTGGCTTGCCTGGGCCATGGTGAGGGAAGAGGAATTGTTTTGGGATACATATATAGTGTTAATGTATCTTTAATATGTAATGTACATAATAAACATATATATATAGTTAATGCATATGTAATGTACATACCTAATAAACTTCAGTTATTTTTAAATATTTTTTATAACCTTGTTGGGCTGCATACTAATTGTCCAGGGCCACATGTGGCCCTCGGTCTGCAGGTTGCACATGCCTGGGCTAGAATGTTCCTGCTTGGTCATTTTAAATTGAGGCTTTTGCTAAAAGGCGGGCAAACAGGATTAATGGTTCATTGATTAGCCACCGATAAAGTTCTAGGCAATGCATATAACATGGATTGTATCTTTGTGACTGCCTTCTTGATTTTTTTGACCACAGCCAATAGATAACCCTACTTTTCTTGTTAGAATTTCCCGGAAGGCTGACCAGATACTCCTTTCTTCTGAAATACTACATCAACAGCAAATCCAACAGAAATCTTTCCAACTGTCTTCAAAATAAACATGATTAGCTTCTGGTAGGACTAAGCCATCTTTTTGAACCAGTATGGACTTTGGGATTTTGAGAGGATGTTGCTGGCACTAATACAAAATCAGTGATTTTAAGAAGTAGCTGCCATTATCAGTATGCTTTGATTCTCCTCACACTTTACCAGAAGGCAAACTGGTGAGTTTCTGTCACTTTTAGATCTTTAAGGATGTCTTATAATATCCAAGCTTCACCGCCTCTTTTTCTGAGAAAGTAGAGACAATTTCCAAAGTATATTTTGTTTTTAAGAATACCCTCCCCCCAATTAAACTGGAACAGGGAATTTACTAGGTGTTCAGAAAAAAAATCAGCAGATAGTATTTTTTACCTGGCTTACTTAAAACTCAGTTTGTCGTGAGAACTGACCTTGGCAAATATGGGAGCATTGACATGCATAACTGATTGCTTAATACCTTTAAACATTAAACTGAGGGAACCTTGAAATTATTTTATGATGATACCCAGGAAATAATTATGCCGTTGGTTGAGAATAAGATCCTCATGAGGCTTGCATTAAAAGATAACAATCAACATCTTTATTTTCTAAAATATCCTTTCCCAAACTTCCCAACATTGGGCTACATCCCCCATCTACCCCATCCACCAACAACTCAGTTGACACATTTCAAGACAGTAGGTTGGGAAAGACACTTACAGAGGATGAACATAAGGTTGCATAGTTATCATAGTGCAGGATTCACCAAACCCAGAAAACCTGAGATAACTTCTAAGGATATTCATATTAATTGTGCAAATTTATACATTTTGTGTTATTTAAGATACTTATATTTTATCCCAGAATCCTTATCTCTGACTTAATACAAAATCCATCTAAGCACCATATTTTTCCCAGAAGCTGCAGATTTTTTAAAAAATGAAATCATCATCATGAGAGCTCTTACATACAACATTTCTTGTGGTATCAGAATATTTTATACTGTACAATAGCTTAAGGCTGTTTGCTTTATTTATTTAAAAATATATTCTGCAATGGTAAAGCATTATCTTGCCCATCAGAGGTGGAAGTAAATAATCAAGATGAATGTAGGAATGCATACATGCTAAAATATTAGCATACTGTTGCCTCTTGGAAATCATGTAGAATTTTTCCCAGTGTACTTAAGTGAGCTAAATGGACCAGTGATCTGATTTGGTATCAAGGAGTTGTCTGCATTTCTATAATGTTCCTCCAATTTTCTCCCACCTCATATGTCTTTTCAACAGATTTGCCTCTGATAAAGTCAAAATACGAAGCCAAAAGTATCAACAGAAGTACATCAGGACAGCCCTCAATCTTCCTAACACATTTCAGAGGGGCTAAAAATAACAATTTTAGTATTAGGCTCTGCAGGATTTCCAAAAGATTAAAAACATGGCTATAAAGGGATGAAAAGTAAAAACTAGATAAAGATAAGCCATAAAAACAGACTTAGGAGGATCTAGAACTTGAATATTATACACAGCAATTAGGACTAGGTTGTCCAGGTTCAGTAACAGGAATTGTCACATTACTGGGACACTTTGCAATGCATCAAGAGTTATAACAGGGTTATTTACAAGGCACAGCTATAAAAGTGAGCCTGATTTTCCCAATTATAAATTCAGTATTTTAATTGTAGTAAAAAACAATGTAAACTAAACTCAGAAAGAAAAATAAAGATAAAATAGAAAGTGCAAAGAAAAAAAGGAACAAATAAGAAAATACAACAGAAATATTTAAAGAAATGATTTCCAATTTTCATCACAGTAAGTACAAACAAACTTAGTAATACTTCCTCCCCCCACAGGTTATATGAAATTATTTCTTCTTCCCACAACCCATCCCTTATTCATACACAAATCTATAAATCATTAATATGTCAGTCCTGGTGTCAGCAAAAAGAGCATAAAGGGTTCCCAGAACTTTATAAAAATATTGTGTTTTGATCTTGGACAAACAAACCAACTTTATACACCCTCCTTTTGCTTCTAACAGCCTTAGCCTTTATTTTGTTGTAGGATTTGATCTCTCTTCAAATTTTCTTTCACCCCTCTCTAAGACAAACCACTTTTTAAAATTCGCTAAGCAGTCATTATTCAGGTTAGTCGCTTGGCTTATAATTTCCATTTTAACTGTAATATGTGTTTTATAATCCTTTTTATTTTCCAGTATATTAACCTTTTCTTTGTATGCTAACATTTCTTTATCAGGTGAGGCTTGTTTCAGTTCTTTGTCCTGTAGATTTTCCTATGAATTCTTTTTCACATATGCTATATCTTCTTTAACATATTGTAGAAATAATTGAAGAATTGATGCCTTCGAATTGTGGTGCTGGAGAAGGCTCTTGAGAATCTCTTGGACAGCAAGGAGATCAAACCAGTCAATCCTACAGGAAATCAACTCTGATTGCTCATTGGAGGGACAGATATTGAAGCTGAAGCTCAAATACTTTGGCCACATAATGCAAAGAGAGGACTCATTAGAAAAGACTGTGATGTTGGGAAAGATTGAATGGAAAAGGAGAAGGGGACAGCAGACAATGAGATGGTCAAACAGCATTGTCAGTGTGATGGGTGTGGACTTGGATGGACTTTGGGAGGCAGTGCAGGACAGGGAGGCCTGGCGTACTGCAGTCAATGGGGCTGCAAAGAGTCGGACACAACTGCATGACTGAACAACAACAAAATAAATATTACAGAGGAGTAAGTATCTTTCCTTCTGATAAGCCATTCCACTAAATATATGATTGGTTGGCTGTATTTGCTCCAAACTCTATATCAAAGTGGCAGTTTTGATTGCATTTCTGGATATTGTGCATTTAGTTAAAAATCTTTTGTCAAATTGTACACCTTGCATAGTAATATGTGATGATTAACAGACTGACATTCTGTCAAGAGATCAAAACTGTATGTATAATTTGGTATAGGAGGGATATTGGCTAAAACTCTTTGGATATGAAGGATCTTTCCCAGTTTCAAAATGTTAAAACATTGATTGTTTCCATGTCTTGAATGTGTGTATTAAACACTATTGAATCATTCCAGGAATCATTTTATGATGCCTGGTCCAAGATATTTTATTTGCTTAGTTTGCCAATAATTAAGACCAGAAACTTTATCAAATTTCATATCCTGCAGTGCTATTGCTACCACTGTAAAAATATCTTTAAAACATTCATTTGCTTTGTATTCCTACCATTTTTTGTTTTCTGTCTGGAGACTTGCCATTTAGGGGTAAGTGATGGCATGCCATTCATTGGCTGTTATAGCATGATGTTGTTCCACTTTTTGGGGTCTTTGTTTATCTATTTGTACTTTAAACTTTCTTTCTGTTGTAGATTATGTCTGTATTCTCAATTCCTGTCATATCCTAAATCATTTTTAATCAGGATGACTGTAATATCTTCTGGTATTGGATATTTGGAAATAGCTAGTATGAGTGTAATGTAAGACCATGGATATAATGGCGCCACAAGCTTCTTGATATAAGTGCCAAATTTTAATACTTTTCTGGACCAGATCTTAGATTTATCATTGCTATATCAATATGAGTCATGAAAGCTTTTCAATTATCTTTGGAATATTTATTGGATGAATCTGAATAGCAACACAGAGTATAAGGGAACTGGGTCTAAAACAGCCTACTGTTAACCATGAATTACTGCTGACAAAGATCAAATTCAGATCATACTGTTATTTCTATTCAGAGGATCATAACAGATACCTCTGCTGTGTGAATACTCCTTGATCTTCTGCTGTTGCTTGATTCATACATAGCAACTGTAACGAGGAGAGCATTCCCACAGTTATGTCTGTTATGCATGTAGCATTTCTTTCTGTCTGTGACAAGTATCACACCTGGCTTCATCTTATCTTGATCAATGCAATCTACTCTATATAGGGCTACCCTTAAAATGGTCTTGAAGTTGCAATTAATACAAACTGTAGTAACTAAGTTGCTAACTGGTACAAGATGCAAAGATCACATGATCCTTATACTGAAAGTTTTTTTGTTTCCTGGGTACATCTTAAGAAGTTGGTATTAACTTTTAACTACCTTGAGGGACTTCCTCTCCCATTAACAATCTATTGGTCATTAACATCAACAGGCCAGGTCCTTCTGAAGAACCTCTAAAGCCAAAGGCTTGAATTTTTAGCACATGGGCAAGGATTTGTTGTTTGTTTGTTTTGCATTGTTCTCAATCTACATTGCACTGAAAAGATATTTGGTCTCTAGTTTCTCAGCATTTGGGAATTCTGTAAATATGCACCTCTTCTGCCAAATGTTTAATTAATCTAAAAATTATCATTTTAATGCTAATTCTAACTTATGTTTACATTATTTTGGTTTTTAAAAGTTTAGCAGCCAATTTCACCATTTGCCGGTAGAAAAAGTAAATAATAAATGCCTTACCCCTGGTTGCCTTGTTATTCCCCAAGGTCACTTCTCTCAGTTTATCATTTTTTTATGTTGTTCAGCATTCTTCAGAAAAAAACCTTTATATCGTCAGAGTACTTCTCTGATTAAGTAAATATGCACTGGAACTTTATTTTCCAGTATTCTAATCTCCCATTTCTAATTATAAAACATTAAAAAATATGGAACAGAAAGCCTGGCATGCATCACAATTTCTGAAAGGCTATCATCACAAATTGTTTAGTCTTTCAAAATCCAAGGTAGCAACGTATGACATGCTGATAAAATTGAACAACTTCCATTAGGCCTAGCAATGAGACATGATGCAGTCCAACAACATTTCAAAAGTAACACATTGCTTTCTCTTGATTTAAATAATGGCCTTATCTTCTTAATAGTATGCAACAATTGTGGGCTATTACATTTTGTCAGAATGTTTTTAAGTTGAATATTTTGAGGTTGGTCCTATTCAGATTTATCTTTGATCAAAATAAAATTTTACATTTTCCTTAATCCTACACATTCTGTAAAATTATGTGTTATGTTAAAGGGAAACAAATCTAAAGCAACAAAAGACCAATGATTCTCATATTAAAGGCAAATTTGACTTACTAGTTACAGCAATGTTGATCTCGCCCGTCCTTGGAGTCAGCTCTCCATCCTGGGGAAATTGTGATATTCCAGAAGTACGCAAGGGCTCAAGAGTAAGTGAGCTATCACTAAGGTCACCAAGTACTGATCTCCTGTTACCTAGCTGGCCTCTGGTTAATCTTTCCATGTCAAAGGCCATATTGTCAGCACACGGTACATTTGTCTGAAAATAAGTATTGCCATATTAATGTATTCCATTCTTTTACACTGCCAGCAAAATTATTCATTCAGATTACAGTATCATGAAATTTGAGACACAAATACCAGTGCAAAATGGAGATCAATTATTCCAAGCAAATCCCATCCAGTAAGAACTTGGTTCAAAATATTTTAATCAAAACAACAGACTTAACATATAGAAAAATTCAGTGCACAACCCATATAACTCTTGAATGTTATCAAACTGAGGATCGCCCCAATGTTTTATTCCCATCTACTGTATGTGCATATCTTTCTTCATTATACAATCATCAAACAAGTCACAAATCCAACAATGTACAAACAAAATAACAAATGAAATAAACTGTATAATAGTTTCTTCAACTTTATTATCATCTCTCCTCCTGCCTGCCAAATACAGATGGATATCTTCTAAGTGGATATATGGTTTAATTTGGCAATGCTGGAATATTATAAAGAAAATAAATTCAGCCCTTTGTTTTCCAGTCTGGGAAGTTTAAAAATGCAAATCAGGTTTAATCTATTTTGCACTTCCTGTTTTTTTTAAGTGTAAAAATTGTGTTATCAAAAATTAGTAGGCTGTTCCCAGGTTCAGCTATATGATCTGGAAGTGCTCCATGAGCCATAAAATAGGGCTCATTCTGATTTTAAAATGCGCTTGTGTGATCTAGGACTAGTTAAATATGACAAAAATATTTATCTTAATTTGCCTCATTTATTTCATCTGTGATTTTTCACACCAGTAAAGAGCAAAGGTAAATATACCAATCTTGGTCTAAAAGAACAAATATTTTTCTATGGGTGCATTAATAAAGGTTGTTTTGGTTTCTACCATCAACAGAGATAATAAGTCTTTAAAGTAAGGAAACTAGATTAAAATATATTTCATTAATAGATTATTCTAGCTTAAAGATATTTTAATAGGACAGATTTGCTTTGTGAAATAGGTGTTAAGACAGAAAAGCCTTTATGTCAAGATAATCAAATTTTAGTTTTGCTTTTTCATGACTAAAGGATTTTGCAGAAAATGTGAAGCTGTAATTAATGAAAACAACTCTGAATAATCAGAAAGTTTTCACATTATTACCTCCAAATATACTATTGGGAAAGCACAGCTGTTTCATTCAAACAACTAACACACTTTGGAACTTTTAGTTCTTGTTTGATGAATTTGTGATTTGAGGTATTTTAGAACGCATACTTCAATAGTATTAACTATTTATGTTAGCTTCAACTCACCACAATTCCCAAGGCCTTCAAAATATTCAGTTTACACATAGGACAGGTACAGTGTTCACTTAGCCATGGGTCTACACAGGTTTTATGAAAGACATGCCTAAAAATAAATGGGAATACTTGTAAATCATTAATATATTGGAGAGGTTTTGATACTATTAATTGGAATTCTGAACAATTTCTTTGGGAGTTCTAATAAACTGACATTGATCCATATATTTGAAATATGCAGATCCAGTTATAACATATGTACTTAGGGGATTGTAAGATAATTACTATCTCCTTAGTATACAATATGTTATAACTGGAACCTATGCACTGTATATTTCAAATATATTTTTTGCTTCTCTTGTTATTTTTCTGAAAGCGAAAACATAACAATGAAGAAGGAAGCAGCTGAGCTAATATCTGGTTATGTAAGAAAATCTCTTCATGTGTTTCTACTAACTGATTCTTTGAACCCATCTACATACACAGCATCATATAAGTTATCTCCTTCTTTTATACTGCTCAAAACATGCATAAATTGGCAATATATATTAGTGTTGTTAGCTGCCGAGAGTCTTCGGATTTCGGCAGCATATAAATTTAATTAATAAATAAATTTATAATTTCTTCTAAGGGATTCTTGTCCACAGTAGTAGATGTAGTGGTAATCTGAATTAAATTCAAATTTAATTTAAATTTAATTAATAAATTTATAATTTCTTCTTAGGGATTCTTGTCCACAGTAGTCGAGGTAGTGGTCATCTGAATTAAATTCAAATTTTTAGCCCACCTTGCCAGTCTGCCAGGTTTTTTGTTTTAATGGGCTTATTTTATTTTTATTTTTAAGTGTTTTAAATTGTTGTTTTTAGTGTTGTTAGCCGCCGAGAGTCTTCAAATTTCAGCGTCTTATAAATTTAATAAATAAATAAAAATTCAGCCATTCCTGTCCATTTTAGTTCACTGACTCCCAAGATGTTTTTTTTCAATCTTGCCATCTCATGTCTGACCACATCCAGCTTATCTTGATTTATAGATCCTGCATTCCAGGTTCCTATGCAATATTGTTCTTTACAGCATTGGAATTTCCTTTCGCCTCCAGACATATCTACAGCTGAGCATCCTTTCGACTTTGGCCCAGAACTTCATTCTTTCTGAAGCTACTTGTAATTGCCCTCTGCTTTTCCCCAGTAACATATTGGACACCTTCCAACTTGAGGAGCTAATATTCCAGTGTCCTATCTTTTAGCCTTTTGTTACTGTCCATGGGGCTTTCTTGGCAAGGATACTGGATAGGTTGCCATTTCCTTCTCCAGTGGAGTCCTGTAGCCCATTTTTCACCAGATGATCAATAATTGAGACATCTACTGCGGTCCTTGTTGACCCAGGCAATGACTGAGCCAGTATGGGTTTCTGTAAATTATGTCTCACCATATTTTTTATGAGAGGGAGACATGCTTCATCGGGCTCCTCTGATGAGATCTGTCCAGTACTGTTGAACCTCTGGCATAGCTCTCATATTCCTCAGAGCACACAAGCCCCACAACCACACCAAATAAATTTAGATATGAAATAAAGGGTAAACATATAAAAAGGATTATAATTTGTAAAATAAAAGTGAGACTAAGCAAGACTTGCTCAGAGAAAGCAAGAAGATTACACCTAATTGCTTAATACTTGTCAAGCTACTCTTCTGAAGAGAACAGGATAAAAATCAAATCAATAAAATAATATGATATTCTTGCACATTTCATTTGTGCTAAAGAATAATAAGATCTTTCATAAGTCACCAACAGGGGCTATAGTTATGTTCCTGCATGTTCCAAAGCACCTTTTCCAAATCCTGTCTAAAGAACTGATGAACACTACTTTTATACTTATATATAGAATCAAGCTAAGCATTGTGCACCATATAAAGACAAAAAAGGGAGTCTGGGGACTTATGGTTTGAATGCATAAATTTACAGTCATGCTGTAACTTAGTATTTAATACTTAGTACATTATAAAAGAATCTTGATTCTCATGACCTAATAGGTATCAGTACTAATTCATTTGCCTGATCCTGTGTCTTCCAATGCAATTTATAATATAAATTCATTGTAATCTTTGAGTTGTATCAAATGCACTTACAATTATACCACAAATCTGTTTCCAATCCTATCCTCATGAAAATGTCAACAGTAGAATAATTTGCAGAATAAAATCAGTTTCCAGACACAAAACTCAAAAGCTGTACTAAAATGAAAATTACTGTAAAGGAAAAGGTGATGCAACAAAAAAATGTTTGACACAAAATCACAGGAATCCAAGCCCATCCTTCTCTCAGTTGTACCAAGTAATTTATTTCCACTCAATTCATGAGAGCAAAGTAGACATGTAAGTAGCCTTAATTCTTAGAGATTACATCTCTGAAAGAATCCAGTTCCATTTAGAAGTTGGCTTGTTTCTTTAAAAAATACAGGCAGGACAACATTTTGATGGTGGTGTTGTCCTAGGACATAATGACAGGCAAGCAGCACAATAACAAAAATCTAGCCAAATTAAAATCTAGATAAAAACTTCTTGATCACTTAAGACATATCAGTATAAAGAGTTAGCTTCAAAAGATTACATAAAATAGATACCTTCAGCAGTTCCTGAGATACCATCAGCTTTAACATTGCTAGTGCTTTTCTTCCTACGATGCTTTTTTCTGTTTGCATGAGGGGAAGGAGGTGGGTCCAATTTAGGACTTGTGTTACTAGATATACTTGGACTGGAACACACAGAATCTCCCAAGCCAGTATCTGTAATTTGAGACAAGAAATCAAGAAAAACATGATATACGGGATATCTTCATCTGCCTAATAGTATACAACAAGTACCGTGTTTAAGATTAAATTTTGTTGTTGTTGTTCAGTTGTACAGTCATGTCCGACTCTTCGCAACCCCCATGGACTGCATTATGTCAGGCCCCCCTGTCTTGCACTGCCTCCCGGAGTCTTCCCAAGCTCACACCCATCACA
>JANHZU010004901.1:48387-62700 GCA_032468055.1 Acrochordus granulatus
TAGCATAGTCAGTGTGATGGGTGTGAGCTTGGGAAGACTCCGGGAGGCAGTGCAAGACAGGGGAGCCTGGCGTAATGTAGTCCATGGGGTCGCGAAGACTGCGCGACTGAACAACAACATGGTAAAGATGGAAGAAGGGTTAGGGTTAATCTGGTTAAGATTATCCCCAGTAATGTTTCTAGATGGATGTCAAACTTTATGGGGAAAATATTATTGAAGAAATGCTCTTTACTTGCATTAAAGTAGAGGTAAAGGTTTCCCCTTCTCATGTCCAACTTTAGGGGGAAGTGCTCATCTCTGTTTCCTAGCTGAAGAGCCAGGATTGTCCGAAGACGCTTCTGTGGTCATATGGCAAGCATGACTATACGCTGAGGCACACAGACACTGTTACCTTCCCTTTGAATTGGCAGTACCTATTTATCTCCTTGCCTTTTTACATGCTTTCAAACTGCTAGGCTGGCAGGAACTGGGGTAAAGAACAGAAGCTTACCTTGTTGCATGGCAGCACTTGGTCTCAAACTTGGGCTGCCAGCCTTCCAGCTGACAAGCCCAGTGTCTTAACTGCTTACATCACTGTGCCCACCTTTACCTGGATTATCTGCTGCCTATTTACTCTCTATGGGAAGGACCAGATAAGAGCTCTCTTAATGCAACTTACAACGAATATAGAGCATCAGTTTGACTGGTTGGAGTCCCAAATCCCAAAATTTCTACTAGTGAAACTGAAAATATACAATAGTATCTGCTAAATGTATTAGAGGCCCCCAAACACAGAAGACCCTTCATTTTGAGAACACACATGAAGTTCTTCTTTATAGGATGCTTGTATTGTATTTGAGGATGGCCAAATCAAAGTTATTGACCCTCTTCTCTTAGCCAATTAGTGTCAACTGTGCTAGAAATACTGTTTTGATTTCAGTTTTTTTGCCATTAAAAGTACATCATTTTTAATTTGACTTAGAATTATTTTCAGCTATTTTAGTTAATTTTAACAAATCATAAGTTTTATTTATTTATTTATTAAATTTATATGCTGCTGAAATCTGAAGACTCTTTTAGGTTTGTAGTTTCACTTATTTCTCTTTTATAGCTTTGTATGTTTTAGTTTTCTTCTCATTTCATAGTATAAGTTTTATTGCATCCCAGATTCGCAGATTGAGGTATTCTGTAATTTCACAGATTTAAACATTTTACAATATATTTTATCATTAACATTTACTACTCTAAGTCCCCTTTAAGAAATACTTGTTTTTGTGATGATAAATGATTCTGTATTTTCTACTTTAGGAGCACAGTAGCTGAGCAGTTAAGACCCTGGGCTCGTTGACCAGAATGTCGGCAGCTCAGCAATTTGAGACCCAAGTGCCACTGCATAATGGCAGTTTGACAGTACAGTATATAAAAATGCAAGTACAGTAGATAAATAGGTACTGCCAATTTGGTGGGAAGGCAACAGCATTCTGTCTACCTTGGCATATAGTGATGCCTGCCACATGATCATGGAAGTGTCTTCAGACAATGCTGGCTCTTTGGCTATGAAATGGAGATAAGCACTGCTCCCTAGAGTAGGACACGATTGGCAAGGGAGACCTTTATCTTTTTATTATCTACTTTAAAGTAGATAATAAAAAAAATTCTTTTTAGTTAAAGAAACAAACCAATTATTTAATTTGTACTTCATTTCTGCAAATAAACAATCACAATGCTATATTTTTCAAGTGATGTTTCTAAAATGTCCTGCTTTTCTCACACAAACAGTGCTAGGTATTTCCATATGCATGATCTAAAAACAGCAGATGCTTCATAAACCTTCTGAATAGTAGTTACATTTCAAAGAAATATCTCCAGAGGTGTGCCTCTCACAAAAAAAGGCTCTAATATATATCCTCCTTGTACGCTTACAGAAAACTTGCTTGAATGACCAATCAAAGAACATTTTTACCAACTTTGTTTTTAATTTTAGAAATCCTTTTTGTCTCATCAGTTACCAATGACTAATCAGTTGCTAAAATTTCCTTACATTCAGTGGATGAGGGTGGAGAGTATTTTTCTACATTCTAAAAGTGTACAAATGTTTGTTGTTGTTACAGTACTTTAGTTAAACTTTGTTGTTCAGTTGCTTGGTCAAGTTCGACTGTTCGTGACCCCATGGACAACAGCACAACAGGCCTCCCTGCTGTGCACTGCCTCCTGGAGTCTGCCCAAATCCAGGCCCATCGCATCTGTGATGCTATCTGACCATCTCATCCTCTGCAGTCCCCTTCTCCTTTTGCCTTCAACCTTTCCCAGCATGACGGTCTTCTCCAATGAGTCCTCTCTTCGCATTAGGTGGCCAAAGTATTTGAGTATTTCAGCTTCAGTATCTGTCCTACAAATGAACAGTCAGGGTTGATCTCCTGTAGGATTGATTGGTTTGATCTTGCAATCCAAGGGACTCTCAAGAGTCTTCTCCAGCACCACAATTTAAAGGCATCAATTATTCGGCACTTAGCCTTCCTTTTGATCCTATTCACAGCCATACATTGCAGTACTATATGGAAACCATAGCTTTGACGAAAGGGACCTTTGTTGACAAGGTGGTGTCTCTGCTTTTTAATATGCTGCTATAGCCTGTCTATATAAGGTTTGCCATAGCTTTCCTCCCAAGGAGTAAGCATCTTTAATTTCATGGCTGCAGTCACCATCCGCAGTGATCGTGGAGCCCAAGAAGGTGAAATCTGCCACTGCTTCCATTTCTTCCCCTTCTTTGTTAGGAAGTGATGGGACCAGATGCCATGATCTTAGTTTTTTTAATATTGAGTTTTAAGTCAGCTTTTGCACTCTCCTCTTTAACCCTCATCAAGAGGCTCTTTACTGGATCTGCTAAGTACTGTAACAGCAACAAACATTTGTACACTTTTTGTACAGTGGCAGACAGGAACTTCACTCACTGTACAAAAAGTGTACAAATGTTTGTTGCTGTTACAGTACTTAGCAGATCCAATAACATTTTTAAATTCTCCTGGCCCTTTCGCCTTGACTTAACAATTGTTGCCATGGAAGTAGGTTCTTTATCCCACATGCAAGTAATCCAACCCTCCTTGGTTTTAATTCATTGGATGCCAGTGATATCAGATCTGGGAAGCTGATACATGTGAAGAAATGCAAGCAGGAATGGAAAATCTTATTAACTGATGATCAAAAACAGAAAAAATTCCCCTACTGGCTTCTCCTTCATTCTTTAATATGACCATTTTGATCCTATTGTAATAGATTGGCACATTATTAAACATCCTCTAAGTCAGTGCTTTTTCAAGCTTGCAGCTGGGGAATGATGGGAGTTGAAGTCTACCCATCTTAAACTTGCCAAGGTTGAGAAAACACTGCTCTAAGCTGTTGTTTGCTATGACATAGAAATTGTGGCCTTGGCAAAAAAAAATAGCAGTTTAAGAGAGGCAGGATATAAATCAGACAAACAGGGAGGATTTTAAAAAAAATAATGCTAATCCAAATGTCTTTATTTCTGTGACTAGCTAACTTTCTCCATCTCCCTCCCTCTCTGCTGTGAGATTCTTTTAAGAGATCAGTCATGTCACATTTCAACTGGTTCCTGAAAGAGCAGAATATCTTCTATTGGAATAATTTTCAGGGTGGACATATTAATGACACTAAGCCAGCTTTGTGTAACACTATTAGGTGTCCATTTGTGGGGTATGGCATTATTATTCTTGTCTATTTATTGCATTAGGAACTGAAAATTCCTACAAAATGTGATATCAAGCTTGTTTTCTAGATCAGAACTAGGCTATTCAGAGTAGCAACCTCATATTATCCTCATCTTTGTTCCCATTAAGGTTTGCCGATAAACTTGATGAGATATCATTGCTTATTTGGCCAAGGAAATTTACTACACTATAAATGTATATGATGTATAGATGAAGCTATATTGTGTATTTTGTAGACATTTAAGAGAACAAAAAGAAGAGGCACCATCTTTCAGTGAGGACCAACATGGTAGGCATTTTTAAAAGGTACGTCTATTCATCTTTAATCTCTTCCCCCTCATACACTTATAATGTAGATGTAAAAAAATAGTAATAAAGCAAACCATTTTTTCTGTCTAATTTTGGCCTTTGGGGTGGGATAATCTCACAGTTCATTTCCTTTGGGGATGTGAATATGTTCCGCTTGTGGTATTATTGCTATTAATCAAGGGTTTCCAAAGTATCTCACACTTAGGACTGATATATTTATAAAATAAAGCTGAAACACATAAAAACACATAGCTCAGGACAGAATTATTTGCATACTGAATACAGATAGAAAGTAAGACAGAAACCAAGCACAGGCTTGAAGCCTGAAGGATCAAAAGGTCTTTGCCAGAGGACCCATAATCATGAGGATTGGACAACTGAGTTCATCTGGAGATCAAACAGGAGAATTATTAGCAATTAATACCCCAGTCTTGGTCTGTTGATTGAAATGGCATAAAAGCATTTGTATCAAATGCATAAATTATGATAGAGTTTTTGGAATTGTCAGCAGTAACATTTTAGAAAGAAAAGTCAAAGATTGAAATAGGCGTCATTTCTAAAAAAATCATACAAATGTTTAGAGAAAATATAATCAGGAGCTGATCCAATGAGACACATTTACTGTATTACCATCAACTTATGAGGATTTCAAAATCCCCAAGATTTTGGCCTTAATTATGACATGTTTATGTCATAGTTTGTAGGACTGAACGGACCCAAGACATTCATGTCACTTTATATCATTTTCTCAGAAATATGTTCTCCTCTGCTCAATACAATTTACTCCCAGCTCAGAGCTATGAGACACTTCAAAGGCTATGAGGCCAGTTGTGACGATGGTAGGATTGTCTTTTTAAATATCGCATGTGGTCCTATGCCAGTATCGTAGCTTAGGGCTACCAGAACAGGCTCAGAAATCCAGATGAACACTAAGATGTCAGCAGAGAGTTTATGTAGCTCAGCTATATCATAGTCCAATATATTGTCATTGCGCAACTAAAAGTCTTTCCATCGTTCCCTACCTGAAAAGCTCCATCTTCTAAATGTCTGCATGTTGCTTTTTTAACTGTATAGAAGCACAAAGTATAGAGTTGTGCAGTCATTAAAAGTGCATTTACTCTGATAATTAAGCAGAGTCTGATAGAATTTCATGTGCCTATCTTACAGAAGATAATGAAAAAGAAGACATTGCATTACACAGCAAATAAGCTGTGAAGGAAGCTTACATAACTTAGTTCTTTTTTAAAAAATGTACTTAAAGCCTATGCGATTATGATAAATAGCAGAAGAAAAAAAATAAAAAATTTTCATACTTGGAGATACAGCCATACAGTTCAGGGTGCACAAAAGAAGAATTCATAAAGTATCAAGTCTTAAGATGTTATGATGGCAATTGGCATGGAAGGTTTTCAAGATGTAAATTTGAGGAGGATAATTTTGTTTAGTGACTCATAAAAACAGTGTCAAACCTACCAACTCTGATTGCCAGATCCTGGATACAATCATCACAGATCATGTTTGTCAGCTATCCTGAGACCTGTGGTTTGATGAAGTATGTTTTGGCTTTGGTATAAAGCCTGGCAGATAATTTTTAGCCTGCTGCTAACTAAGATAGCTTATGAATCTGCAAATGGGCTGTGTAAAATAGGGCAGAAACTACTATTTCAAGTCCTGCTCAGAGTACCTCATGCTGAATAGGTGTCTCAATTGTCAGATTAAAACAGTTTTGTATGTCTCAGTCTTCCACTGTATGCATTGCATTCTCAGATCTTCAGCTCCTTCAGGAGCAAGGCTGAAATTCAATTTTCTTATAGCCATTTAAACATTTGACTTTCCCAGGGACTTTTGCATATGATACCAACCTGGATCTTGTTGGATATTTGAATATGATGCCATATAATCACTGATGCACCTTGATGTGATTTGTTGTCAGGGAGGGGATTCATTACACTCAGAATCAAAGAGCTCCTTAATTAAACATTCCCAAGATTCCTATAGCATAATTCAGAGAAATTATTACAAGATTAAAATTGTGAGGGTGTAATTGGATGGATAGCTGGATGGATGGCTGACACATAGATGGATGGATGGATCTAAGTGAACCAGTGACCTTTCATGCTTTTGACATGACAGAATCAGAGAACTTTGGCAAATGAAAAAGTTCATTTTTGGTGATGTACCAAACAGGAGCCCTCTTTCCAGAAAGCCCAGTGACGTAAAGAAAAATAGTGAGGGATACCATTAGATGAATCCTCGAAATCCCATGTAAGTTGATACCACAATCATCTGAGCTACATAAATATTGTCAAGTCTAAGGCAAGAAAGGCATCTTTCCTCATACAAAGCTTTATCCAGTGCATGCTTTTCGGAAGATAATATTCACTGCAGATGCCTGATGTTTGGATGTTCTGCTGCAGTGTCCTTGATTGACCTCCTCCTATTCTACACCTTTTGAAAGTGTAATGCATTTTATAAACAATTTTGGCTTGCATCTATCTGCTTCATCACTTTTCTCCTTTGTTTCTTTCACATTGCCCTTGCTGGTTTCTACATTAACTTTTTATTCATTTGTCAAAAGTCATCTTCTTTTTCTTCTGGCCTTTATAGCATAATACAGAAGTAAGTCCCATTGGATTCAGTGAAATTGACTCCCAGTGGATCTAGTACTGAAGCTTTCAGATAGCATTGACTTTAAGAAATTAAAGAAATTTTAGACATTCACAGAACTGATGGGATAAATTGAAAGTATGCTAAAGGATAGACTTGAGTCTGCAATATATGCATAGCTGCCTAATAGCATTGATTTCTTTAAACTGTCTTACATAACAGGATCCAATTTTTTACAATGGAATGACAAAATAAAAGCAGTATGTGGTATATATATCATACTAATTTTGAAATAAGATACCCATCCTGTGGGTCATTTATTTCACAAATGCCTCTTTCTGATAGTGGAGACATGCTAGTTGAAGTTTATTCAGATGCACAATTTTGTTTTCCCAAAAAAGGAAGACAAAAAAGATATATGTCATCTATGATACAAATACTGTACATAAATAAAAATAAAAAAGCTATTTTAGTTCCAGTGGGAAAAAAAATTCAAAATCTGTTATTTTGTCAACAACTTTATGAGAGCCAATCAAATGAAACAAAAAGCTTTTCCAGTTTTCCAGGAGTGTTAAAGTTGTGGAAGAAGCAGGATAGCTTTGAGATCTGTGCTGTATTTTTGGATGAATTTTGAAAAGAAAATATAAAGGAAAAATATTAAGATATCACTGAGTCCTATTAAACCAAGATGATGAAACGTTCTACTCATGGACAGAGTTGGATTCTGGTTTCTAGTGCCTGAACATTTTTTTCCCTTCCACTGGTGTAGGAATAGTCTGTAGCTGCAGATGGAATGAACGTTAGTACACAAAAATAAAACTGGTGAATGCGATCGAATCTATTTCTCCTTGTGCTTCTGGCTCTGTTTAGATTTGGAGCCTACTGTGACAGGTCAAAAATAAAAATAGAATCAGAATTTACAATGATTTGTAATTTTCAGTGTTTCTCTACCATTCTGCCCATGAATTAAACCTCAGTGAGGCGTAGCTCTGTTCAGAGAGCTAATTTTCAATGTCTTACATTATAGATGGTCTTAGTTAACAATTTAAATGAAAATATGTTAATTTGACATAGCATTACGGTAGTTTTTGGGCTTTTAGCTTTTGGAGAGTTTTTTCCCCATAAAAATGTGAGTGATATATCTGCTACAAATTCAAGAGACTGAGGAGAATTTGGGAGGGAAGGGCATGATCAGATTGAGATGGTTGACTGGCTTTTCATCATGGTTTTAATGCTGTATTTAAAAGTTTGTTTCCCAAACAAACTAATCCAACACGATAGTGTGAATATTTCCAATCCAGTTGATCTTCTCTAGAGTGTATTGAGTGGGACCTTGAGTTATATTGCAGCCTCACCTCTGATTGATTTGTGTGAATCTCTTCTGCTGAAAGGCCTACTGACCATATCAAACAAAGATCAAGCTTTTATCTCTGTGACATCTGCATAAATAACAGCAAGGGAATGTGTGTAGCTGCCAGGGCTGCTGAACTGTTTCATTCTGATTTGGATTGATGCTTCCAAATTCCCAAAGCAAAACTCAGGAATATTCTTAAAACAAAAGGACATTCAAGGAAGATGTGAACAAAACCACTGTCAAAAATGATAAACCAAAAATGTCTTTTTGCTTGTGCATTTTCTTAGATAAGCAGCTGGAACTCGGCTGACAGCAACGCAGAATTACAAATGCTTATTTCACTCAACATGGTCTTTCTCTTTTTGATTAAGCTAAGCCTTTTAGACATATCGAGAGTCCATGAACATCAAGATGCATCTCAGCATATTGGAAACAAATGTTATTGTCCAAATGGCTGTCTTTAGAGCTGATCTTTCAGTTAGTCATTGCAGCTGCCATTTTTACTCTCCTTGAGGTGGACCAGAAGTTTCTACCAGGTAGAAAAATCTTGGCTTTTGTTTTGCTGCTTTACAAGTCAGTGTTATAGCTAGAGAGAATCGTTGGGACGCTCCAGAAGAACAAGCATGTAGATAGTAAGCAATGTCCATAAGCATTTGGCTTTCTTCCTGTAGCAATATGGATAAAGCTGTCAGAAATGGCACTTCAAATACTCTGCAGTGTTGCAAAATACGTTTCAATGAAGAAATCAGCGTACAGTGCAGACTGTAATTTGTCAAGTCTCTCACTCCTGTCCTAATGACTTGTAGAAAAATGGCTGCATTTTCTGCCCTTGGAGCAAGTCCTGGTATCTAAAACATATAGCATTCTACCAAAGTTGGCCCAAACATACATACCAACTTCTTTCATAAGATGTTGCTATAGTTTTCTTAAATGAATAGTAAATATTCTGAACATTCCATACAGTTCAAGTAAACAACTGAGATGACTTTAGGTGGAACTAAACAACTCAGAGGACTCTTCAATCAGTCTTCCCTCCCAGACACACTGTTGCCTTGCAAAGCTAGAGACAGAAATCTCATCTGGAGTTAGTAGAGCTGTTTCTTCTCTATCCACAGTAGCTGCTGTTGACAGCCATAATATACACAAAGCAGAGAGCAGAGTACAGTTTGATTTTCTAAGAAATTGGGTTATTATAGCTGGCAAATTTGAGCACAGAAGCAATCTGAGAAACAGACACTTTTGACAGGCCAATCATAAAGTGAGATCTCTATTTGCTTCATATGATGCTTTTTGCTTTGGAAGAATTGCAGTGCATAATCAGTTTTCCTGGAATCCTGATGCATATAGTTTGCCCCCCCCCACAATCTAGCAGTGAGAGGGCTTGATGTGAGGGATGGGCATTGTATGTTTGTGTGAGGGAGGGAGGAGATGGGAGTACTGTAAGGATTGAGAGCATAATGCTATACAGCTGGGTGCTCCTGTTCTTCATCACCTGTGGGTTTAGGGGCAGGATATTTTATTCAGGTGGTGATGGGCATGGGGTATTATGGGAGTATCCAGAGACTGCAGCTGATGCAGAATGTCACTGTGTAGATGATGGTAGGGGTCAATAGAAAGGCCTATGTAACACCTTTATTCCATAAGCTGCATTGGCTGCTTCTGGGTGCAATTCACCTGGTTGGTTTTGGCCTTTAAAGCCCTTTGTGGCATGGGACCAGGTTATCTGAAGAACTGTCTCACCCCAATGGGGATGTCCCGCCCCACCAGATCCAGAGGAAGAGACGTCTTCTGGATCCTGTCAGCCAAGGAGTTTTGGCTGATGGGATCAAGAAGAGCCTTTTCTGCTGTGACTCCTGCCCTGTGGAACATCTGTCTGCGCCCACCCTTATGACCTTCCGGAAGAGCCTTAAGACCTGGCTCTTCCACCTGGCCTGGGGGGTCCGATGGGGACTCATCATCTTGGAGATGGTTGGTGGTTTACTCTTCACCTTCTCCCCCATGTATATTTGTTAGCTCCCCTCTTGGTCTGGTTGGTTATTTTTAAAGGTTTTTTTAAACTGTTTTTAATTGTTTTTAATTATTTGTTTTACTGTAAGCTGCCGAGAATCATTTTTGAGTTTGGCAGCATAAACATTAAATAAATAAATATTTCTTGATTTTAATAGACTTGCTTCTAAAATATATTTCAAATACTGAGTAGAACATTTATGACTGCCAGAAGATAATGTTCAAGTATTTATAGAATTCAGGACCACAAATGATTTTATGATGCTTTCAGCTGGCTTTGAGTCTCTAAATATGTGATGGATGTATTTTGATACTTTTTAAAATCCATTATGTATTTCCCTTTTCTCCTTTCAGTTCTTGTTTAAATACTAAAAACAGGTAGTTCTCTTCTTCTTTTTTAAAAAAAAACTCTTATGTATTTATCAAGTGTCTCAGCATTCACTGATATTTCTTCCCTCTTGCCTTCCATAATCTGGAGTCATTGTGGTCATTAGGTAATTATGTTTCAGAGCCCAGCTCATGCCACTGTACTTGGAAAGAAACTGCTGAACAAGCAGAGAAAAGCAAGGAAATTGCACTGAAACAGGTGTATCCCATGATCAGGGACGTTCAAGGCTGCAGCAGAACCATAATGGAAAGATAGCACTGCTAGACCAATACAATAATCTGACGCAGGCTTCCAGGGAGATTGTTCAGAGCGAAGAGCAGGACCCAGTGCAAGGTCCTACAAAACAGTCTGTACATTGCTGCTTAGAAGCTCAATAATGTTCAAAGGGAATCTCCATTCTATTTTCTAGAGGAAGTAAAAACAATTTCCCTATTTTTCTGAGCAGCGAGTAATTTAGTACCAGAAACCTCATATACCTTCTTTGGGGCATAATTTGTCGAAGGGAATGTTAAGGGTCCAAAGAAGTTCTTGGTTATGTATTGGGACTGGTGGATAGAAAACAATTGAGTCTGGGGTTGGAATGGCCTTGGTCGTGTTCATATGGCAGCAAGATCTGAAGAAGAGCTGTGTGACTTTATAAAGAGCAGAACCAGAGTAAAAATTGGAATGGAGGTCCTGCTGGATGGAAGTGCTGGGAGAGAAATGCCACTCTCTTCTAGAGACATGTCGGTCTGCCAGCTGCACTGAAATGGCCATTTAGATGGACTTGGAGTAGGCTTCAGCCCAGACTTGTACACACTTATCAGGGTCAGAGGTGAAGAGGCCTAACTAAAGGTTTTCTAGTTTGGGAACCAGAGCTGATTGAATGGAGCTGAAATAGCAAGAATTTTGGGACTGGAGGATTGTATTTTGGAGATTAAGAGGTAGAAATGGAATTGTGCTGTCAGCTAGTTCTGATAATTTGGTGTTAGTAAGGAGGGAGTGGATTGGGTGGGCATGTAAGAATTTAATTGTGAAACCCACAGTGGACAGGCATCCCTAGTACTCCTAATGTGAGAATTCAGGAGCATATTTGGGATATGGTGGTCTGACATTAAATACCCAGTTGACATGAGAGGTTTCTCTCATCCATGATTAAATGAGACATCCAACCTGGCATATATAACTTATGGGTGGGTCCAGAAGGCCTTATTTCAAACAGGATATATGGCCATCTGGGTTTCAGGTACGATAGCAGCCATGACTCCAGGTTAGGGGTGGGATGGCAGTTGTCATCTGGGAAGCCTTTCTTGCTTTCAGATGCTCTGCACTGCAAATAACTGGTTATGATACCATGCTGTTGAAGCTGAGCTATAGGGAACAGCTAAATGTTGCACCTTTGGTGTCTAGTCATGCCAGCCACATGACTATGGAAGTGTCCTCAGAAGACTACTGGCTCTTTGAAATGGGAATGGACACCGCACCCTAGTCATGACTGGCAGGGTAACCTTTACCTTTTATACAAATCTTCCTGCTTTATAGTGATAACCCTGCCTGAGCTACTCAACTTCATTGCCAGATTGGTCTTAGAGTCTCTAAGACTGATGGTCTTTAGAGACTTTAATCAGCTGTCTTGTGATGAGAGCCTAGGAGTTCATGGCCCTACAGCAACTATAGCTGTGTCTCAGGTCATTGAGGGCCTAACATACACAGATGGTCACATGTTATTTTTTATTTTGTTTTGTTTTAATCTTGGGGCAGTTGCAAGATGACTTGAAGATGGAGGACATTATCATTCATCCACTGTCACGGTCAAATCACTCTCTAGTTTCTTTTTAGCTTTCTGGTGCTCCCTAAGCAAGTTGAACCTGTTAGACTACTGTGTCCCAGATGACTAATGGATCCTGAAGGTTTTCAGAGGGAGGTTTTGGTAGTGGTGGTTTGAGGGTCTAGTAGGCTGTTCAAATGAGACCTTATTGTCTGCCTGGACTTGCCATGTGATAAGAGACCTGGATTGGGTTGCCCTTATGTAGTTCACTGTTAAATCAGTTTTGGGAGCCTATCTGGTTTTTCAAGAACTCCAGGAGTTGAAATAATAGAAGAGATGCCTAGAGAGATACCTGTTGGAGAAAGATGAAGGTTGAATGCAACTGAGCATGTTTGAGAGTCTACATTAGGGATGACAGAGTGGCAAAAACAGTACCAAGTTGTATCTATTTTTCTGCTCTTATTATGCCTGCAAATAGCTGACTATTTGCTCTTATTGTGCCTGAAAATAGCTCTTTTTAAGGTGACACACTCAGTGCTAGGGCAGGATGGCCATAAGGACCATTGTAAAGAATATTCTAAGTATCTGACAGATAAAATTTCTGGGTCTGCTCAGCTAGGGCTAGATAAGTTGAGGTGTCTGAGACACAGTCTTTTGGGTCATCTGGGAAAAATAATTTGTGAGGAAATGGACAGGTTCATTGGGACTGTTAAGTCAGCCATCTGTGTGCTAGTTCCATGTCTCTTCCATGTTCATGGTTGGTGAAGGCATTTCAGAAGATGGCATGTCATAGGGTCCATGTGGTGCTAATTTCTTGTCTGAGGAGGGGTTGGCTCTGATTGCCTTTAAGGAGGATGTGGTATGTATCCTCCCGAAATGATTATCACCGAAGCATGCTGTTTAGGACAGCTTTTGTCACCATTCCTTCTCTCTGGCATCACTCACTCTATTAGTCTTTCTCCTTCTTTCAGTTAAAAAAAAACCTAAATAAAAAGTGATGTATATGTCTAGTGGGAGCCTGGATCAACTTTTGAATGCATCTTATCTAGATGGCTCAAATATCTTTTGACTTTTTCCCAGAGGGCAAATAGCAGCTTCAAGGAAACTCTTTAGATAGTAGAAAATGTCTTAGTGGAAGGCATAGTGTACACACCCTTCACGAACAACAGTGGAGAGACAGCTACGAGTCTTCTGCTTTCTCACTTCATTTGTTTACTCTTGCACTTAGGAAACTAACATGTCAGGGAGATGCTGGATTAGCGTAATTCTCCCTCTCCACATGTAATCTTAGTTTATCTACTGCTGTTCTGATATATTTAGAAATGAAAATGGGACTTTTTCAAAATGGAATGGGGTTTTTTTTTGCCTGTATAACATTGTGTTTCAATACCCTTTACCTGAGTTACAATTCATGCAGAGCCCCCCCCCCACATCTTATTGAGAACTGTCAGTGGAAGTTTTGGGAGGCTTATAGATATACTGCATCTCCTTTTTTTGTTTTTCCAGATTTAGGCAGTTATTTTCAGATTTAAGTGATGCTTTCCTTCTCCCACATACTCATATCCAGGAATATTTACTACTGTAACTTTAATTATGTTCTCTCTCTCTTTCTCTCACATGCACACAGACTCCCAGCCACTCCCACTGGTATTGAATCTTCTATGGTTATGAATGCAGCATCAAGAAGAAACTTACTGATTTCACAACTGAATGCAGATGAGGGTGAAACTGAGCCCCTGTCTATAGGCAAGGCTGTTGGTTTGCTCAAGTTTACATTATTTTTCTTTCTGCTTTGGTTTGAACATGTAAATCATGCAGCGTAATGGTTCAGCTGCATATTCTTGAGCAGAAGTGCAGGTGAGCAGAATAAAAGCAATCTGGCAGGCTCATTTCTAGCACAGATGCCACAGCTCAAACTAAATGCAACTGCAGAGGCTGATTTAAACCCAGGATCACCCAAATCATGTGTAAAGGGGAGACTGATTGGTGACAAAAAACAAATGGAAAAGATCAGATGAGTTACTAGGGAACATAATATGACTGATGTTATAATTGGACTTGAGACTGTATTATTCACTGCATTACTATTGTTTCAATGGTACATCAACGTACAGAATAACACTTATGAACAAAATGTAGGAAATAAGCCCTTCCTTCCTTCCTTCCTTCCTTCCTTCCTTCCTTCCTTCCTTCCTTC
>JANHZU010004901.1:74502-84984 GCA_032468055.1 Acrochordus granulatus
GTTGAAAGTAATATTTACTGAGCCACAAATTCTTCAATTCAGGGTGGTCTACTGAAGAAACATCCACAGAACACAGTACATTTCATCTTCCCTACTATTTGTCTGCAGAAGTTTATTTTTCTGGGAAGCCTGCTATCGCTGCTCTATCATGATAACAGCATCTGCTGTTTTCAAGCTCATCATAATCAGAGGCCCCCTTGGGTTGCCAGGCAGCAAACTGATGGCTGAAACACCCATTGGGAACCCATTACTCAAGTCATCCTGCAGACAGGATTGTTCACATTCTGCTGCGGATATTTACAATCACAGCTGCTGGGAAGGTATTTGCAAATTTGTGCTGATTTGATTAGCTCATTTGGTCGTCATTGCTTCTAAGAGCAGGATCTAGCCATAAAATTACGTTCTGCTGCACATGTGACACCATTTAATGGTGTATTGAAGGAATATTATGTTAATATCTTGCAGATGAACAAAGAATAGAAATATTGTAGGGGCCAGAGAGAGACCATATGGTGCAATCAAGAGCTGTCTTTCCCTATGGTCCCAGGCAATTTGTACTCAGTGCAACCCTGAGGAAGGCAAAGACTATCAGTTTGTACTTAACTGAATAACTTCTCTATGGCAGTGACCACATTTAATTACTAGGACTTTTGTCTGTGTTGTTAATGTGCTCCTTAGTTGAAGGGTTCTTCACTTTTCTATCAGTGCACTGTACATGTCAGAGGCACCATTTTCATCCCAAGTCAATATAGGCCTTTCACAATAATTGCCAAAGACCAATCAACTTTACTTGGGGAGGTAAGTAGGAAAGTAAACAAAGGAAGAAAGAGAATATATCGTTCCTGTGTCTTAACAGCTTTTTATTTGTGGGATAATTTTATTAACTGCATCTTAAGTACTTGGCAAAGTACAAAGTCCTCCATAATCCGCATCTCACAAGCATTTATTCATTCTGTTTTAAATAAGCAAGAAATGGACATTCATCCTGGGAAGCTGGAAGTCAGATTAATTTGTAATATTCCTATTCCTACTCTGAATAGGAAGTGGAAACTCATGAAGATGGCAAAATATCGAAGAACCAATTTTATGCCTTTAATTCTTCCTGTACTGGATGCAGGTGTGTGAGAGTTTAATGTAAGAAAACTGCCTATTACTTCCAAACTCTGGTCTCTTCCCAGCTATTCATTGACGAAAGTTAATTATCATTGACGTAAGTTAATGACGTAAGTCATTGACGTAAGTTACATCAAGAGAAAAGATGCTAATGTTAGCTTGAAGCTAGAATAGGCAAGGGACCAAACCAAGAGGAACACCATGAATGAAGTGGTGGCTCTACTGGCCTCTCTTCGCAAAACTAAAATGCCCCCTTCTGGGGTTTTCCTACCAGTAGCAATGCTGCTGTTGATAAATTAGCATCTACAGAAGTTTCTGCTAGGAAAAGTGCCCCTCACCCCTTTCCATGGCATCCTAATTCATTCCAGTGAGCAGCTCTGAATTAATGATTCATTAAGAGCTCTTCTCTTCATTAAACCTATTTCTGGCTGTTGATATTTCATCTATAATTTCGAAATGTGTTTTGTTTCATCCTATTTGCAAGTTTAACTTTTTTGCACCTTTTCTTATTAAGCTGTATTTTTTTAATTTTATGTCTTTATATGGTATAGGTGTTAATGGATTGATGAATAAATAAAACATACCAATAAAATATAAATGGAAAGTGGGGGCTATTATTAGCCACTTTGGGAATATTTTATGGAAACATGCAGTAAAAAATGAAATAAGCAGAACATGGTAACAGAATATATAATTGAATCATACAAATGTCGTGCTAATATCCAGGGAGTTAAAGCTCACCGATTCCAATGACATTAAAAGGCATGTGTGTATGGGTGTGTGTGTGTGAGAGTGAAAGAGAAAAAAATGAGAGGGGCAGTAGGTGCATGAATCAATCATAGAATAAGTTTTCTTCTTGCCAATTTCTACACAACAAAAGAAAAAAATTGAAGCAACGATTTTCAGGAAATGTGATCTCCAAAGAGGCCAAGTTGTAAATAAAAATAGGGAACCATATACACTAAATAAATGAATTAATATTAAGTGGTCAATACAGCACAAGATTCTCATAATATTGGAAAGCTACACAAGCCCATCAGGGTTGTAATAACCCACAACTATTTTTCCACCCTCAGTAGCTGCTCTGTTCCTGGAAACTGGCCAGTGGATTGCTATGGCAACCTAGCAAAGTGGTTCCTTGCAGTTGATTTTTCCGGCTTCTTTATTTCCTACTTTGGTATTTTGTTAAAAGAGTGCTGTATTGGTAAAGTCTGATGGGCAGGGCTTTGCAAATGCCATTTTTTTTGCTCAGTTTGCCTTGGATGTAATGCAAGGTTACATAAGAACAAACTCTGTTTAATTCTGCAACGCTTGCTTTGATTACTGAGGTTCGCTTTGTGAAGTACATCAGGACGTAGCTTCAGGCAGCTGATTTGCAACCTTTAGCTTTTCATTTGCAATGCAAACAGGTTTGCAGAGATGCTTCTCTGGGTGCCAATTTAGGCAGAAGGCAGGATATGAATTCAGTGGGGTTTTTTTGACAACAGCAGAAATGAAAATGTTGATGTGAAGCAGTTCATCAAAGAAATCAGTGTCCATTTTCATACTTCCCTGAGTTCCCTTATGCTAATCTGATGCAAACAAGGAAAAAGAAAGAAAAAATAACATCTGAAAGCTGTCTGGGTCCTTCAATTAGCCTTACTCTCTTCTCAAGGGATGGTTCTGCTCTTGGTCTAAACTGTGTTTTGGAGGTGGCCTTCCTTGTGTGCTCTTACCATTGCACGAGCTTCACGAATCAGATACCAAGAAGGCAGGTTTCAGTATTTTTCATGCCAACTCTTCCAGGAAATTACCGAGTGCCTTCCTCATTTGTTTATTGGATTTATAGTGCTCCTTTATTGTGTACAATTCAAGGCCACATTTTATGCTTCTTCCTCCCTTTTTCCCAGAACAAAAAAATATTTGACTTTGGTTGGACAAGAAGACTTTGACTGGTCCAAGGTCACCCCATTGGCTTCCTTGCCTCAGGGAAGACTACAACTAACCTCCTACCGCTTTTTAAGCCAGGACCTTAATCTGTACACTACACATTTCAAAATAGCTGTTTGTATCAAAAAGACTAGTTACTGTCTGTAAGAATTTTTTTTCTGAGGGATTTTCTAGGCTCCTTCATCGAGTGAAGTGCTTGAGAAATGAGTGAAATTCCCCATTGTAAACATGGAGCGTCCTCCTCCTTGCAAAAGAGCAAAGAGTGAAATATTTTGCACCTGAAACAGAACAAAATGTTTGTGAGATTTTCAGCAAAGCTGCTGTGTGTACATACGTGTGCGCACACACAGCTTTTAAACCTGCTGTGTAAGCCTTCCAATGACATAGCTGCTTTAACAATTTGAGAAGGCTGCATCAGTTACATTAGCAAATTCTGCAAAGAATATGAATAGCTCTGAATAGCTTTAAAAGAGAGCCTACTGGAACACAATTTTATTGGCACATCAAAATAAGACTCCAGACATCGTGCTGTAATTCACTGACACATAATACATTTCTCTGGTTAACTTCCGAGCAATTTAATTTTAGGATTGCAGAGAGAAAAAATTGAGGAACTTTGGATAACCATCGGAGTAGATAAGGTGGGTTCCTGCTTTATCTTCAACTAATAAAATATCCCAAATCCTGCAGTGATTAATTATGAAATAAAATTGGCTTTCTGAACAACCATGAAAAAAATACAACAAAACAAAAAGTTATAGCAGCAACTTTCTCAGGTCTTTTTACTGTACATGTACTGTTTGAAAGGGAGGGAAGTGAAGGGGTCTTTATTTGTCAACCAGACTTCCAGGGATTTGTTAAAAAGGTAGAGAATTAGGAGAGTCATCCAAAACAAGAGGGTAAGTGTCCTGGGAGAATATGTGGGAAAGGTTATGGCGAACTTAAGAGATAAAAGGGGATCCTGAGTTTGTAGTGGAAATTAGTTCCTTAGAAGGTTACATGTAGATTCACAGAAACTACTACAAAGTAATTTGGACTAGGATAATGAGTGTTTATTTATTATTCATTCATTCAAAGATTAACATTTGAAGATGGTTGCCTGGGTTGAAGATATTTTTGGATTATGATGCACACACATGCACACCCCTGGATGTGTGACATATAAAATAAAAAGTCTAAAGGCAAAATTGGATTACTACTTTTTTGGTTGCCCTAAAACCCTTACCGATGTGGCAGTTTTGGAAAATTTTAGAAAATGTGCTTTATGCAATTCCCCCCAAAGATCTAGAACTTTGAGGTGAGTTTCCAAGTTTGGAAATAAGGAAAGCAGGACCTGGTTCTAAATAATTCATAAATTAACATGGCTTGTTTTCTGGCTTAATATGCTTTTCAAACTAGGTCAATATATGACTTAACACATCAGAATTTTTTAAAATATGTCGCCTAGATTTATATAGGAATGCAGCCAGTGAGTAAAATTCAAAGTTAAACAACTTAAAACCCATTCAGTGAGGCACAAGCTTACTGTATATCACTAGGATTTAACTGTGGATAGACTATCCAGTTTCACAAAGCAACAAGCTTCAAATTCAAACTGTTGGTGAAACTTATTTCTGTTTTTCCTTCCTTGCATAATGAGCTATCAGCACTCCAATAGATGAAATGGGCAATTACTTGGTTCCTTCTAAAGACTGTGATATATATCTTTTATCCCTTCTGTGCTATATACAGTACTGTATGCCTTTGTCTTTTTGTGCTTATTTACGGGATTGTTATTCAAGATTTGCTTATTCATATACAGTATTTATAATTCATTTTAATGGATTTTTGCTCATGGGGCCTTTGCAATGGAAGATAAGGCTGTGGGAGAGGGGTTTTAGAGAATCCAAGAGTTTACCTCAGGTTTCCTTCCTTTAAAAAAAAGAATCATGTTTTATTTTGGGGATGAAATTCACCTTGACTTCTACCCGACTTAAAAAAATTCACATAAATCAATTGACAAGGAAGCAAGTGGACAAGGAATCAGAAGGCTGAATGACTACAGACCTGTTTCTTTAACATCTGTACTCATGAAGACATTTGAGAGGCTGGTACTGGCCCATCTGAAAGTCATCACAGATCCCTGTTGGATCCTCTCTAGTTTGCCTATTGGGGAAACAGGTCAGCAGGTGATGCTGTCAATAAAACACTGCATTATGTCCTGCAACATTGTGACTTCTCAAGGACCTATGAATGGGTCCTTTTGTTTCAGCTTATCCATTTAACATCATCCTCTCAGCTGTTTTTCACAATAAACTGACCCAGCTCACTGTGCCTGGCCATACCTGTAAGTGGATAACCATCGTGCTGACAGGAAGCAACAGGTGACACGAGGGAAAATTATATCCAATACATGTACAATTAGCACTATCGCTCCTCAGGGCTATGTGCTCTCTCAACTACTCTTTTCCCTCTACAACGACTGAATCTCTGGGGAACCTTCTGTCAAAATTATGAAATTTGCAGATGATACAACAGTCATTGGATTTATTCAAGAGAGTTTACGTACGTTTACATCTGTACGTAAACGTGGTGAGTTTACGTACAGATGGGAGGTGGAACAGCTGACCCTGTTCAGTCAAAACAACTTTTTTATTAGATTTATTTGCTGCTCTATTCGCAATAAGCAACTCAGGGTGGCTTATACTGCATATGCTCAAAACTATGGGGATGGCAGTAGATTTTAGGAAGAGTCCTCCTATTTCACCCCCTCTTACCATATTCAGCAACACTGTATCAGCAGTACAGTTCTTCACGTTTCTGGGCTCTATAATCTCCCAAGACTTGAAATGATGGTTAATATTAGCATCGTTATTACTAAGGTACATAGAGGATGCACTTCCTGCACCAGCTCAAGAAGTTCACCTGCCTCAAGAGCTGCTGATACAGCTCTACAGAGGAACCACTGAGTCTGTCCTTTGTACCTCTATAACTGTCTGGTTCAGTGCAGCAACCAGGCAGGACAGGTACAGATTCCAACAAACAGTCAGGACTGCAGAAAGAATAACTGCATCTAGCAGGAGGACCTGTCTATTGAGAGGGTCAAGAAAAGAGGAGAAAAGATATCTGCAGACCCCTCTCACCCTGGACATCATTTATTTGAACCTCTTCTCACTGGGCAGCGTATCAAAACGACCAGACACAAGGGCGGTTTTTCCCCCATGCCATCATTCGTTGAATACTTACTGCATCCTATGTGACGGGACACAGTGATTACTATAGTGCAAAGAATTCTACATTAATCCAGAAGTTCTGTCTAATGGGTATAGATAAAACTTAATCAATGGATTGTGGCTCTAATTCTGCACTTCACTGTCTTCTTTTTCTACTGGCTGCATCCTTTGGAAGCACACTTTACTGTTGAATATGTAATTTTGTTTATGTTGTCATTTTATTTATGGTGTCTTTGCAAGTCCCCTGAGAGCTGCTGTACCGGAATCAAATTCCTTGCATGTCTAACTACGCTTGGCCAATAAAGTATCCAAATCTGAAGTGAAAATAAGAAACCTGATGAAGCAATCAAAGAAAGTACATACTGTAGTTATGTGTTATTCAGATAAATTTGGTGCATCAAAGGGCTGGATGAATGGTTCAAAAATCGTGTTTACTAGGCTTTCACTACAAAGCACAATGAGAAGACAAAAGGGGTCGACGAGCTGCCAGATGAATCCTGCTTGGCAGATCAAGTGACAGACGTGCTCTCCGTACAAGTCGATCAACAGTCCCTGACCACGGCTCTTCTACCTATGCTGTCAGAAGATGGCCCATTTTTTTCTTTAGTACCGTTGCAACATGGTGTGATTTCTTTGTAGCCTGTTCTGTGCACAGGTAATGGCAGGACAGTAAGAAACGGATGCCCAGCCTGGGAGACTGTTTTTATTCCCAGTGTTTTAGCACCAGGCTTTGACACCTTTATTTCCTGCTCTTGCTTCTAGGCTGCGGCTGGGCGGAGTGAAATCATTGTCAAAAACTGCCCCGCTTTTGAACCAAATTCCGTTTCTGCTTATCCGTGTTGCACTGCTTGTTTGCCTATCGGAAGCCATTCCCACGTCTCATTCGCAGTAACATTTTCTGACGAGCCAGTGGGCTAATTTGGTGTTTCAGATTTTTCCACTGACAAAGCATCTGCCTTCCCTTCTGTCAACCAGGACCAGGCTACTGAGCCAGCAGGTCCTCGCTCTTGAGGACTTTTTCAGAATCTCTTACTTTGTGGACCAGGCCAGCATATTTTCCAAGCCCATGTTCATTGCTGATTTTCAACAAATCACATTAGTTCTAGGCTTATATACAATGCAAAGACAATGGAGAAAGCAACTTAGGGACAATGCCAACAGATAAACTGTAGAGAGGGCTGCTCTGTGCACCATCACAAGACCACATCCCAAGCCAAGATGTGATTCTGCAAGGCCATGATAAGGGAAGATAGAAGCAGAAACTATTTTCATTGTCTCTGTTTGCAAGAGCAAATGAAAATAGTGAAATTAGAAGCATGTTTAAAATCAAGATGCCTTTTTTTTTTATTTTAACTTGAATCGGTTTTAAAAATGAAGACATCGGTCATCCTAATGCTACCTGGAAGAGTTTCAGGGCAGGGACTTCACCTGTACTTGTATCTCTCTCTTTAAAGAATCTGTTATACTGATGCTATGTTATTAACCTAAGCCAAAAACAGGAAGAAGTTACACGAAAGCTTACCCTAATACCGTTATCCTGAATTCACTTGCATGGCATATGATATGTGCCTCATATCCCTTTGACATTATTTCTTCCTGAAGACTCGGCGAATCTGATTCCTGCCATGGTTTTGTTTTCTCTGCCTAGAATTTTCATGTGCAATTGAATTATATCTGTCCTGTGTAGTAAAAGCTATGTATAGGTCAGTGCTGTGTTTTACGTTCAAAGTGAGTTGGATTGTGCATGGGCATATAGTCGGCACAGGTGCACAGATAGTATCATATTAAACTAAAGTCAGCTTTCCTTAGGACTGTTGGCAGTTGCATGAGCCTAAGAAAAATGCAGCAATTCTAAGGGATTGAGAACATCCCGATACAGCCTTGCGCACACCAAATGACATTTTACCCTTCAAAGCCAGTTCATTGCAGACCCCCGTAATTTTGCAAAATTTTTCCCTGGGTTTTTTTTTTTTGCGATCTCACGTGTGCCAGGAAGCGAGATCTTCAGACAGAAAATTCATGGTTAATTGTTTATTCTGGAGGCCATTTTTCAACGCATGCATTTATTCCAAGTGCAAATTAGGACAACAGCTTAAAGTTTTGTGCAGCTCTATAGCTGTGCTTGCCCTGATTGATTTTAAAGAAATATTCTGAAATGGCTTTGTAATCTCCTCCTGTGCTTGTACTTGCAACACTAAACTATGGTTTATCACTATAAACACAGATGATATGATAAAGCATGTACAAGCTTTCAAATTGTCAGTTTCTTCAAAGGCACAATAGAATAGTACTTGTTTGCAATTTAAGCTGCATGGATGCTCCATATTGTTGATGTTCAGTCTCACAGTCATGTCCATCTCTTCACAACCCCATGAACTACAGCATGCCAGGCCTCCCTGTCCTGCACTGCCTCCCGGAATCTACCCAAATCCATTCCCATTTCATCTACCATGCTACCTAATCATCTCATCTTCTACTGTCCCCTTCTCCTTTTGCCTTCAATCTTCCCCAGTATCATAGTCTTTTCTAATGAATTCCCTCTTCACATTAGGTGGCCAAAGTGTTTGAGCTTCAGCTTCAGTATCTGTCTTTTAGTGAACAATCATTTGATTTCCTATAGGATTGACTGGTTTGATCTCCTTGCAGTCCAAGGGACTCTCGAGAGTCCTCCCAGCACCACAATTTGAAGGCATCACTTCTTTAGAGCTAAGCCTTCCTAATGGTCCAGTTCTCACAGCCACACATTACTACTACAAAACCACAGCTTTGACTATAAGACCATTGTCAGCAAGGTGATGTCTTTGTTTTTAAATATGCTGTCTAGATTTGCCATTGCTTTCCTCCCAAGGAACAACTATCTTTTAATTTCATGGCTGCAGTCACTATCTGCAGTGATCTTGGAGTCCTAAGAAGATAAAATCTGCCATTGCTTCCATTTCTTCCCCTTCTACTTGCCAGGAAGTGATGGGACTGGTTGCTATGCTCTTCGATTTTTTAATGTTGAGTTTCAAGCCAGCTTTTTGCACTCTCCTCTTTCATCCTCATCAAGAGGCTATTTAGTTCCTCTTCATTTTCTTCCATTAGTGTGGTATCATATTCATATCTGAGATTGTTGATATTTCTCTCAGCATCTTAATTCCAGCTGGTGATTCATCCAGCCTGGCATTTTGCATTATGTACTTTGCATATAAGTTAAATAAGCAGGGTGACAATATACAGACTTGTCATACTCCTTTCCCAATTTTGAACCAATCTGTTGTTCCAACTCTGGTTCTAACTGTTGCTTCTTGACTAGCATACAAGTTTCTCAGGAGTCAGGTAAGGTGGTCTGGTACTCCCATGTCTTTTAGAATTTGCCACATTTGGTTGTGATCCACGCAGTCAAAGGCTTTAGCATAGTCAATGAAGCAGAAGAAGAGGTTTTTCTGGAATTCCTTTGCTTTTTCCATGATCCAGCAAATGTTGGCAATGTGATCTCTCTTTCCTCTGCCTCTTTTAAACCCAGCTTGTACATCTGATAGTTCTTGGTTCACATATTGCTGAAGCCGAGCTTGTAGTATTTCAAGCATAACATTGTTAGCATGTGAAATGAGTGCAATTGTATAGTAGTTTGAACATTCTTTGCCATTGTTCTTCTTTGGGATTGTTATGGAAACTGTCCTTTTCCAATCTTGTGGCCACTGTTGAATTTTCCAAATTTCTTGGTAGATTGAATACAGTACTTTCACAGCATCATCTTTTAGGATTTTAAGCAATTGAGCTGGAATACTGTCACTTCTATTACCTTTGTTGTTCGTTATTGTTCTGAGGCCCACTTGACTTCACAGTCCAGGATGTCTGCTTCTAGGTCAGTGACTGCACCATCATAGTTATCAAGGACATTTAGATCTATCCTGTATAGGTCTTCTGTGTATTCTTGCCATCTCTTCTTAATCGCTTCTACCATTTTTATCCTTTATCATCTTTGCACAAAACGTTCCCTTGATATCTCCAATTTTCTTGAAGAGATCTCGAGTATTTCCCAGTCTATTGTTTTCCTCTATTTCTTGGCACTGTTCGTTTAAGAAGGCCTTCTTATCTCTCTTTGCTATTCTCTGGAAATCTGCATTCAGTTGGGGATATCTTTCCCTTTCTTTCCTCCCTTTTGCCTTCCTTCTTTCCTCAGCTATTTCTAAAGCCTCATCAGACAGCCACTTTGCTTTCTTGCACTTCTGTTTCTTTGGGATGG
>JANHZU010004901.1:141883-157819 GCA_032468055.1 Acrochordus granulatus
ATGCATTAGAACCCAAAGCCAGCCATAATTAGCGGGCTTTATAAAACACAGTAAACTATTGGTTTTAGGTTACAAATCAGAATGAACCAAAGAAGCCATATTCTGGCGGCACTATATTCCACTTGGTTGTTTTTATATGCTGTGGCACTCATTACAGTTATATTAATTGTTAAATAATTCTCAGGCATTTTAATTACAGTGTTTATTGGCACATTTCCTATTGTTTGGAGAAACTGTACAAATGTTCTATCTGAATGTGTTCTTTTTTTGGTTTATTAAATCATATACTCTAATTTGTAAGGAAGGACAACTTTTTCTAAACATTAATTGCTTCCCAGCTTATTGAACAGGATACGAATGGTGAAGACACTATGTCCAAAATATTCAGAAGTCTTCTAAATAGAAAATACTCTTTTGAAACTTTTGTTCTAGAACATCAAAAATTGATGGAGTCAATTTTAATAGTTCACCAGGATATGATTTCTGTTATCTCTGTATTTAGGGATAACAGATCTCACCATACTGAACGTGAGTTCCAGGAACTAATTTTTCATCTATAGAAAACAAAATTTAATTGATTCTCAGTGTTTATATTTTTGAATACAATTTTTTTCATTAGACTTTGTCACTTTGGAAATGTGACCATTACTGGAAAAATCCAGAAATTCTTCTGCTTATTAGGTCTTTCTGCCTCACATCTATCAGTGACCATCTGCTTTTTCAACATATAAGCCATCGACTGAATCAAAACTTCCACTTAACTATATAAGCCAAATCTAACACTTTTAAAGTTTGGGGGAATAGAATAAGTGTATTACTTCTAATCATGTTCTGAGATATCTTGATTTTCAGTCTGTTCTAATAAACTATGGATGAAAAAAATAAAAGTATCTACCCACAAAAATTTGTGCACACCACACATGCATATGTGAAAGCAAAATAACAAAGTCTCTGAGTCATGCTTTGGGAGAAAAATTGAATTCTTCCCTCTAATTAAACTGTACTATATGTCCTTGTGTAGTTCCTGGAGCTTTTTTGGTTCACTCAGCGTCAATAGCTGCATCAAAACTGGAGCCAGGGTTCCTGAATGACTAACTAAGAACAAAAACAAGTCCTCTGAGCATTTTCAAGCAGCCAGTAAAATGAGGGAAAGTTATTTTGGGTTAATCAATGTACTTCAATTACAATCACATTTAACCATCATTGCAGAAAGGACTACAAAAAATACTGTGCCAGGTTTGGAAATGTCTTGACCAAGTTGCTCTTGAGAAGACTTTCATCTCTTTTTTTCTTTCACATGATACACCATAAATGGACATTCATAATTGGTATTATAAATTGGTCCAAAATACATAAATAAATCTCAGTGATATTGGTGAACCTTAGACAGCAAGTTTCCTGTGTTCCATCAAAGTAGAGTAACCTTGTTTTGAAAGGAAGGGCAGAATCTACCTTTCAAATAAATAAAGGCATGAATCAGATGTGAACCTTAGCTGATCTTAAAAAGCTAAGCAGGATCAAGAATAGTTTTAGTGATTGGATGGGAGGTCCCAGGAAATTACAAGTTGCAAACTGAATTGGAAACTCATTCACAATAGTGAGGAAAGCAATGGCAAACCACTTTCATTTCCTGGGCAGCTTTCTGTTGCCAAAAAACTATGCAAGAAGGCTGTGAAGAGACCTAGATATGGAAAGCAAAATGTGATTCGAAGTATGCTTGAGTACAATTACAATACCTATCAAGGATGCCTGAAATCAGCAGTGTTCTTTCCTGAGTTTGTATGGCTGTTGCTTGAGCCTGGGGAAAGACACATCTGTGGTAAGAAATTCATAAGTAGTACTTATATACATTTACAGATACTCTGAATTACTCTTTGATCACTGCATGGCTGTATCACTAGACATGTTTGGAAGCCACCAAGAGTCATAGCCACTGAAAGATTTATCTTTATTACGTAAGATATGTTTTGAGGGATAACTCAATAGTTTGGATCACTCTGCCTTCGTTTCTCCATTTCCATTTCCGTTATGGTATAGACCAAGGTACAGCCTGCTGTCTATTTATTTTTTTAAATTTCCATCTTATGTTTATTTTGGGCTCCTGTTCTTCAATAAGCATATGAGATGCATTAGGATAAATGAGAATGGCTCTCAACATGTGCTTCATGGATAAATGGGACTTTGGCTCTCTACAATGCAAACATAATATTCTATTTTATTTTTGCATCTGGCTTTAAGTGGAATAGATTGATCAAGTAATCAATATAATTCAAAGAAACTCTAGTCAAATCACAGTTCCATCCCAAAACTCACTCAGTACTGCTGATCACTCTGAGGCCCATTCTCAGTTCATATGGGAAAGCATTCAGTGTAGGAGCATGCACGTGCATGCGCATGCACACACACCGCCTTGATTGGCACAACCAAACTTCCAATTGTGGAGGATGATTCATCGAAACAAGAGCTGAGCTACTAGGCTAAATGTCATGCTTCAATTATTTTACTCACAGTAATAGTTAACTCAAGTACTAAGAGACCACCAGACAGCAGTATTACAGTTGTGATGTTTGAAGTTTTCCAGCATTTGTAGAAGTAAAAAAATGAACTAAGGGAACAAACCATCCTAAATAGCCCAATAAACACTGAATGGCTTTAGGAGGTTGAGAGGATGAGAAGAGGGATGGAAGGTAAAGAAATTAAGAAGTCTGATGAAAGAGACCATAAAGGTAGTCCTCGATTTATAACTGGTCATTTAGTAGCCATTCAAAATTATGGCGGACTCCCAGAGGTTACTTAGAATCCAATCCCAAAGTTATGGCTGCTGCAACACCTTCATGATGGTTTGCCCTTATGACCAATTGCAGGGATGCTGCAGCATCCTCTTGCCTACCTCCTCCCTTCCCACCAACTGGGTCCCGACAAGCCTTGGGCCTGCTTCCCACTCCACCAAGCCTCACATCCTCCTCCTCATGAACCCTTTGAAGATCTCTGGAGATCCAGAGCTTGGGTTAAGGAAACATAGCAAACGGTTTGATTATTGTGCCATGTGGTGCAATCCCAGAAGCGAGCACCATTTTCTAAGCAGCTGCATTGAATTGTGTTCTCTTAGAAAAAGGAGGCTACTTCTGGGATCATGGCCCAGCAATCAAGTGGTTTGCTATGCTTCCTTAATGCGAACTCTACAGCCTCCACTATGGCTTGAGAATTTAGCAAATTTTAAAATTCTCTTCTGACCTCCTGACATAGAGCCAAGTGACAGGAAGAGGCATGCAAATCATGTGTCATTCCCCTTAATAGTACAGCAAAGCAGTGTGTTTCAAAACTAAAGGAGATACAGGAGGGATTAGCCTCTCTTGACCCAAAAATAATTCTGATTTATTTAGTACACAACAACACACGAAATGCTACTTGGATAACAATCACAAAGATGACTAGGATATCATCAGAGGAGGAGGGACAACCAGGAAACCACTATTTGGAAAGTGTTGTTATGGTATTCATAAATCAAATGCATAAATAAGTGTAATACTAAGTATGATTTAATGTTAGGCACAGACATATAAGCAAAGGTGAATAGATTGAAATAATAGTTTGCATTTTCTAAAATTTTATCTAATATCTATGCAAACTACTTTAAAATATACTATATGTGATGGGGATATATGATGCAGATGGCTGAGTCTAAAAGACTGTCAAATATAAACAGGAGCTTGAAAATCTCAGTATGATTGAGAATGTATTCACACATATCCTAAATAGATCAGCAAGGCTTTTCAGTTTGTGAGAATGCCTTTAACCAATTTCTTCTTGGATTCTCATCAAAGTATCCATTCTTAACTGCAATGATAAAATTCTGAAATATGAGTTATGATGTCAGAATGCAAACTGACATAACTTTTATCAGAACTCACTCAAGTACAAAAGGGACAGAGTTGACACTGCGATGACCATTCCATCATTTACCCTTCCTTTTTCCTCTCCACAGATGTTAATGACTCCCAAGTAATTGAAAATGGTTATTTCAAGATTAAACTAGAGAAAATGATTTGATGCAGTATTTTCAAATATAATCACAGAATACATTTCTTCCACAAGTATTTTGATTTCAGTTACCATTTATGGCAAGCCAGAGTTATGCCTTTTCTTATGGGTCACATGGCCCCACTTAGTAAAGACCTTAGAGCTTTTTATTTCTTAGAAAATCTATTTTTAAGAAGCGTAACAATGTAGATAATATATATATATTATGTTATATATATGTTTTTAAGTATGTGGGAAATATACCTTAAAATAAGATTGACTACACAACTGCTGATTTCTTTCTGTTACTGTAACTGAATCCTCCTTAATATCATCTTGGGAGAAAAAAAGGTAGCAGGCATTCAGCCATCAGAGTGGACAACAATTAAATTATTCAGAAAATGTGTATGCAAAAAATCCAAATACCAGATCAAAGATTGGACCAAAGACTCATCTAGTAGAGCATTCAGTTCTTATAATGACCAGCCAGATGCTTTGGGGAAATGAACAGGCAAGATCTGAGTGTCAGAATAGCTTCTGCCTGGATTTACTTGAAGCAAATATTGAGAGAAATGCTGCTTCTGATTTTGGAGGATACATACAGTACATATGTATATACATATGTACAAACATACATACATACACATCTATCTATCTATCTATCTATCTATCTATCTATCTATCTATCTATCTATCTATCTATCTATCATCATCATCATCTGTCATCGCTGACATTATTAGTAGGCTTATTCTCCAAAAGAGCCCCTGAAATTAGATCAAGAGGCAATCTGGTTTAGCATTCCTTTAGTGTAGAATTCCAGCAACAACTAACCATCTATTCTGGGAAGCCCATCTACTGACCATGAAGGTAGGAGCCCTTGTGTCGTTGACACCAACCAACTGATAAAAACTGTTTTGAGCTGCAGATTCCATTTAGCTATCACAACTAACAATCTGTTGTCCAAGCCTCCATTACTACCAGGTTTAGTTCTTTCAGAAACATAATGCAAAGGCAGGAGTTGCTGGAGACGAATCTGATGTAAGGAAAAATTGAAGGCAATGAAAACAGAGGCTGACAAAAGACAGGTGGTTCAATACCAACACAGATAACACATGCAGAAGTTTATAAGGACTCAAAGAAGTAGCTGATAAGAGATAATCCTGGCAAAATGATATCTGTTGGGTTATGTAAGAGACAAAATGTCTGAACATCAACACTCCTTTAAAGCCGTCTTCTAGACTTGTTGCCTTAAACAAACCTTCTTCAGCCAATGTTCACACTCACTAGAAAATCTAAGAAGTCTAATTACAGTATATATGGAGGGATCAGGAGGGGCAAATCTGCCATGTTCATTTGCTATTGGATGAAGAAATGCTTAATTTTGATTCCTCAATACTGTTTTTTATTTTTCTTTATATTACAGCAATAATTTATCCCATTATTATTCCAAAATTAAAACTTTGGATTTTTTTTACTCTCAGCTTTTAAATTAGGCCGCTGTTAACAAAGATTAATCATGATTCCATGGTAAGGCTGATTATTTTGTTCAAAAACTGAGTTGCTTTTATATATTAATCCTTTCTTTTTTTTTGGTGTATTGCTTTTTGTAATTATGTTTTTTTAAAAATTGAGTTTTTTTAAAAAATATGCTTTATATGAGGTTCTGTTACAACTGTTGTAATATTATTTCCTTTTCTTACATAATAGCTTCATTTCACAGTTTCCAAGATCATCTGTGTAGAAGAAAATAAATGTATTGGATAAGAAATATTTATCAGGTTTATTTTGACTAATCGGGCATGTAAATGACTGCCTGAAGAAGGAAAAGAAGTGCCTCTGGCACTTGATGCTTGGATTTCTGGTGCCCATAACAGTTGGGAAACTTAAAACTTTGAAGCACTTGTTATTTTTAGTTGCCTGTATGTACACCGAGTCACCAAACATAAATAATAGAAATGCAGGTATTTCAAGAGTCTCCAAGTATTCCTCAGGTTACCAGGTACTTGGAGCACTGCATGCTTCATTGCATTAAAATATGTGGGACAGCATATTATAACTTCAGCAATGACATTACTGGAATACAAATTTGTAGCTCCAGTCTTAGATGTAGATAAGAAAGATCTGGGTGTTTTATAGGATGGCAAATGATTTCTTATTATACTATTCCTTAAATGTAAAGCTCGGCATTTTCTGAATTGAATGTTGCTTCACATATATCATGTAATAAGAAGCATATGTGCTAAATACCTGATGTGGGAGACAGAAACACAACTTAGTACTAGGGTGTATAATGAACTTTTGAAAAGTTGTAAATCTTGCAAATTTAAACCTAACCACATTTACATACTAATTTTTTAATGGATTGCTTATTCAATAGTACCTCTCTTATCAATAAAAGAAGCACCAACAATTTGAGATTGTGCCAGTTTTATTGGGTATATTTCCAGTTCTTCCATTAGCTGCTTGTTGAGTTGACATTGTGATGCCTCCCTTTTGAAATTTTGGGAAGGATGATAGAACTGAACACGAATGCAGTGAGGGTTTTTCAAAAAACTACAGTAGTAAATGGCAGTATTTAGTTTTTGAATCCTCTTTGTATTATAGCATATACAATAGAACTAACTAGGAGCATTTTGTAATTTAGGTCAGGCTCCCCTCTTTTTCTTTCTTTTGTCTCTTGAAGCAGAGTCCACTTTATCCTAATGAGAAGTTCTAATTAGTTTGATCTGCTTCAAGTGACAGGTCAGATGTCTCCACTGAAACAGATGTGCATGTTCTTATTCTGTCATTATCGGATTAAATTTTGATCAAGGCAAAGAACTATTTTATAATGTTGTCAATAAAAAAGTGTGTTGTTCTTTGTCTCAAGGTGTTTGTGAGTGGGGTCAAGGGGGGCAAATGACTTAATGCTGCTAGCTGTCCCCTTTTATACATGTATTGTGTAATTACACATACATGATACTATTTCATTGAGTTGATTAAAGCATTAGATCCTGTAGACCTCCCTAATCTAATAATAATAATCTAATAATAATCCTGAGATTATTGTTACATTGTTCAAATGTGTTACTTTATATTTTACTATTGCTGAAGCTGTTCTATCTATAACTCTGGATGCAGTAGCATTTCCCCAGAGTTAGTGCGCAGTCTGGGACTCCTGCTTAGATTTACAACTCTTGTGAGAAGAATAGGATAGGACAGGTTTCGCAGACATCCATCTTGCATGACAGTTGTGCCAAGTGGCTCTGCTCAGGATCATTCATACCTTACTCACTTCCTATTTCAGATTATTGTGATGCATTCTACATGGGACTAATCTTGAAAACACTTGGAAGTTGCATCATTTGGAATGTATTCAGGTATCGGTGTACCTAGTTTTGCCAATGAAACACTGCTGCAGTGTGAGCTGCACTGGTTTCCAGTTGCTTTCTGGGTGCAAATCAAGATGTTGATTATCACCTTTAAAGCCCTACATGGCACAGGGCCTGGTTACTTATGGGACCAGCTCCCCTGAGGTTATCTGTCTGTTCTACCAAATTATTTATATATTTTTGTCCCACCTTTATTATTTTTATAAATAACTCAAGAGGCAAACATACTTAATACTTTTTCTTATCCTATGTTCCCTGCAACAGCAATCCTGGTGTTAAGCTGAGAGAGCGATTGGCCCAAAGTCACCCTGCTGCCTTCATACCTAAGGTAGGACTAGAATTCATGGTTTTCCAGTTTCTAGCTTAGTGCCTTAATCACTAGACCACAGTGGCTCTTAGGTTAGATAGGATGGGTATGCTCCAGATCCCCTCTTTTAAGTGTTGCCATCTGATGAGACTTCAGAAGCCAACCCAGGCCTTTGGAACAGCCTTCCACCTGAGATCAGAGGGATCCCTATCCTTTTAGCCATCTGGAGGTTTGTGAAGACTTCCTCCAAGCACTGGGCTGGGATGGGAACTGAATTGCAAGGTTGTTTGGTCCTGTGCCTAGGGAGAAAGGTACCATTGTTTTTGATCACGTTTTGTGGATTGTGATGAGCCTCTTAGAGTTATTATGTTATAGAGTACTCATATAGAGTATGAGGCAGGCAGCCATGTATGTCCTACAAACAAATAAATACATTTGACCATACATTCTGAAACCTGCTGCAATGTCTTCTAATGTATTGCAGTGCATTTTGAATAAAATCCACTGATTTAACTTAGGCCTACAAGTATAATTGGCAGCAAACAATCGTAACATTATTACCCTGATGAAGAAATCTTTTGGACAGTAATGATTACTTTTGCATCAAGATATAATCTCTCCCTGATTAAATACATTCATAAACTGGAATCTATGAATTTTAACATAACAGAAGACAACTGGAACATGATGATTACTGGAAGTAAATAAGTAAGCTATACAAATATAGCTTCCTTGTGCAAAACACAATGAGGTAATTGACCAGGAAGACATCACTATTTCCTATTTGTGATTATTGACAACCAGAAAAAAGAAAAAAACAAAACCATAAAATTGTATATGTGGATGTTTTTTTTTAATTAAAAACACACCAGAAAAACAACAGGCCAGACTGTTTATACCTCCTAGATTTTAATAATTATTTATTAGGTGGCTTAGTTATTAAGCAATTCTTGTCTACAAGCAACTCTTGTCTACAAGCAACTCTTAAGTTTTAGTTCCTCTCGTAATTTCCATCTTTGGGCCCAGACCATCCCAAGCCATACTCAGATACCGAACCTTTTGATTTCCAAAGTTGGGAACTGTACTCATAAGGCAGAGTTAGGAAAAAAATGTTCTACATTGTAAGTACTGGGGTCTTTCTGTTGCATACCATATAAAATTATATACCATGTAATCTTCTTATATACAATTATCTTTTTATAAGCAATTTTATTTCCATATCCTTGCTTCTCTAAAGAATTATGTAGAGGATTTTTTAGAAAAACATCTAGTCACTACACTACAGTTGGCTGATGAGCAATTAAGTTTATGGATTGGAATTAAATAATGAAAACATAATTAGGCAGAAAAAAAAAGGTAAACATGCCTATACAGACATTTTTTGCACCATTATTTATTTGTTTAAAAGATTTGCATGGTCACCCATCTTCAACAAAATTCTGGGCAGCTCACAACAATAAAACCAATATATTTAAAATTATAAACAATACACTGAAAAACCAAAAAAACAAAAACACAGGAATTTATCCTAGGAAACTCTCTTCTCTGTATAATTCCTCTATATATCCTCCATTCACAGCTACTGATGCTGTGGCTCTAATGTTGTTTTCTTGCAGATATATGCATGTTCAATGCAAATGTCTACAAGAGGGAAGCCAAGTTGGCTTCCGTGAAGCTGGGACCCTGATGGAACATAATTAAATTGTGGGAGTCAGTACCATCAGATATGATGATGGCTTCTTACTTGGAAGGTTTTTAAAGGAGACTGAATAAATTTACAGACAATTAAGGAGAGAACTAGGTGGATGGTAAAGTGTGAACATATGTGTGTGCAGAGAGTAAGTTGGATACATTTATGTTAGAGCATATGGAATGGCTCTGACGTGATCACTTTTTGGTTCTAATCTCACCCATCTCTCTCATATAGTCTTACAGGGAAATGCAGTTCTTAAGATGATAAAATTTTTGAATCTCTGTGACAGAAGGAGAGGGGCTTCTCTTCTCTTCCATAATCTGTCCCCAACCACTCTAATCCAAAGCCTGGAGAAAAGTTGTTTAATATTATTGAGAAGGACTTACATAAAAGAGTTGAGGGAATACTTATCAAGTCCCAAATGAAACAAAGCTGGGAATAGTGGTTACTGTTTTAGAAGAGGGAGAGAGATTTCAAATGATTTACATAGGCATTGCAATGGGCTGAAATTTATAGGAAGGAAATCTGGACAGTAAAAACATAAGACACATATATTGGATGCAAGAAACCTCAGACATAGTATATATGAAAATGAACACAAGTTAAATATGAGACAGCAATGTGAGGCAGATGCTTACAAGATAAATGTTATATTGGAAGCACTGTGTCTAATTTTTGGGAAGTAATGGCTACATTGGCGAGGGCATGGTGCCTAGAGGTTAAGACATTGGGCTTGTGGGCCAGAAGTTTGGCAGCCCAAGTTCAAGACCCAGGCGTCATGTAACGGGGTAATCTCCTGTTATTCACCCCAGTTCCTGCCAACATGACCACTGAAGCATCTTCAGACAATGCTCTTCAGCTACGAAATGGAAATGAGCACTGCCTCCTAGAGTCAGCCATGACTAGCAGGGGAAACCTTTTTGCTGTTATTCAGTCATTCAGTCATGTCCAACTCTTTGCGACCCCATAGACCACAGCATGCCAGGCATCCCTGTCCTAACCTTCCTCCCCGAGTCTGCCCAAATCCACACCCATTGTGTCTGATGCTCTCTGACCATCTCATCCTCTGCTGTCCCCTTTTCCTTTTGTTTTCAATCTTTCCCAGCATCACATCTTTTCCAATAAGTTCTCTCTTCACATTAGGTGACCAAAGTATTTGAGCTTTAGCTTCAACATCTGTCCTTCCAATGAACAATCAGGGTTGATTTCCTTTAGAATTGACTGGTTTGATCTCCTTGCAGTCAAAGGGACTCTTAAGAGTTTTCTCCAGCACCACAATTTGAAGGCATCAATTCTTTGGTGCTCATCCTTCCTGATGGTCCAGTTCTCACAGCCATACATTACTACTGGGAAAACTACAGCTGTGACTATATGGACCTTTGTCAGCAAGGTGTTGTGTCTGCTTCTTAATACACTGTCTAGGTTTGCCATAGCTTTCCTCCCAAGCAGCACACATCTTTTAATTTCATGGCTGCAGTGACCTTCTGCAGTGATTTTGGAGCCCCAAAAGGTAAAATCTGCCACTGCTTCCATTTCTTCTTCTTCTTCTCTTTGCCAAGAGGTAATGGGACCAGATGCCATGATCTTCATTTTTTTAATATTGAGTTTCAAGCCAGCTTTTGCACTCTCCTCTTTCATCCTCATCAAAAGGCTCTTTAGCTCCTCTTCACTTTCTGCCATGCTATCTTTTGCATATCTGAGGTTGTTGATTTTCTCCCAGCAATCTTAATTCCGGCTTGTGATCCGTCCAGCCTGGCATTTTGCATGATGTACTCTGCATATAAGTTAAATGAGCAGGATGACAAAACACAGCCTTGTCGTATTCCCTTCCCAATTTTGAACCAATCTGTTGTTCCATGTCCACTTCTAACTGTTGCTCCTTGAGTAGCATACAGATTTCTCAAGACACAGGTTTACCATAATGGTTACATTCTTCTTTGTTCTGGACAGATCCAGGTTGGAGTACTATGCCCAATTCCCAAATATGTGTTCTGTCACACAGAATATGTAGTGAACTTATTCTCTATTGATGGAGCAGAACCAATGAGTTAAAACTTATAAGGAATTCGTTTCAGGGTAGATATCAGGAGAAACTTCCTGATATATGAACTGTTGACCAGTGAATAGACTGACACACAGGTGATGAGAAATGCAGATATGTGTTTTGGTTTATGCCCAGTTGTATGTCTTCTTTCAGATGTTAAAAATACTTTAGAACATTTTTTACTTTATTTAAATAGATTGAGGAGTTTTCTTGAATACTTTGAAGGCAAAATGGGAAGAGCATAGAATTTGTCTCAGCTTCCCTTTTTCACATCACATTAGCAGCAAATAAGGTACTTTGGATTCAGCATGGAAATGATAGGTGGGAGAAGTTGAGAGTCCTATCATTAATGAACAATCTTACCTGAAGTTTTATTGCTTAATGTCTGCTCTCAGCCATGCCAGGATGACTCAGCTTAAATGTCTGCTTTGCCTAAGTGATGCATATGCTGTATGTGGTGAGGCAACTCCAGCTTTCCTTCAATTATGTCTTTATAATAATAAATCAGTGCTACTGGGTATAGGGGGAGGCAGTGGAAAGATTAAGGTAATAAAAGCCTGTGCAGAAAATATTGTGCCACAGAAAAATATTAACAATCATAGAGAGATTTTATGTTTGTTGCTGGTCAAGCTCACTATATACAAAGCAGCTTTTGACTCTCTCTCTCTGTATGAAGTTTCTTGAAGAGGACAACCCTACATTATAAATGTAAGCCAGTTCCAAACCTTCCCCATTATAGCTGTGCTGAGAACTGCTGTTTATTACAGTTCACTGACACTGCAGATAACTAGCATTGCTAAGACATAGGTCTGCCTCTCCTAATTTTGGGGAGGATATGTTGGTTATGATCCATAGAACATCTGACCAGGGATGCAGTGAGGTGATGGGTAGCTTCAGCCTTTTAGAATCCGCAGTAAGGAACCAGCAAACTAACCCTTGGTAAGATAGCAATGAAGGCCTGAGAAAAGATAATCACTATGACAATAGAGATAAGAACTATGCAGGCAATCATTTTCCCCAGAACATTTTATGGAAGTGAAAGTTTGACTATGAAGAAGCAGGATGAAAATGTTGATGCTTTTGAACTTTGAAGTATAGAAGACTCTTGGAAATACTTTGGATAGTTAAGACTGATCAGTCCAAAACTGTTACATGAGGAACAAAGAACCAGGCTTAAATTATAATATTTGCTTCCTTTCTGGAATGAGGCTCCCCCCAAGATTCAAATGGTTTCTACCTTACTTGTGTTTCAAAGGGCTGTGAAGACACAGCTTATTGGCCAGGTCTTTGGTGAGTATGATTGAAGCCTCTTTTTATTGTTGTGTCTTTGTTCCCATCTAGGTTTGTTATCTCTGCCACACCTTTATTTTATTTTAGTTTGTGTGATTTTTTTTGTTAACTATTTGTAAACTGCCCAGGTTGCTTGGAGTTGGATAGCATATAAATTTGCTTGGAGTTGGATAGCATATAAATTTAATTTAATATTAAAATAATAATTTTGGGCGATTCATTTGAAAACTCAAATCTCAAGAAGGCCATATTGCTGAGATATATGGAAGAAAAGAGAACATGAGGACGACCTGAGAAGATGGATGAATTACAGTGGCAATGGATGTAGCAGAAGAGCCAGATTAGGAATAGGTTATCTTGGAGAAAGTCTATCCACAGTATGTGATCACCAAGAATTGAAATTGACTCAAACACAAATCATCAGTTAATTCCAACAGATCCACAAAAATGGGCCAGCCTGACACAGATATGTATATCCATTAATACCAGTGAAGAACAATGGCATATTTAAAATTCTCAGCGATTGCTTGAGCAAAAATAAATTTTTCAGACTTGGCAGTAATTATATCAATTTCACCCCCACTTGCATCCAAGCAGGGAATAAATGCCTACTTCTGTCTATTTATCATGTGACTTCCACTGGTCTTGACTGAGATAATAAAGTTCATGAAAACATGCCACTATATTGAAGCTGTGTCAAATGCAGGAAATAATATCTATAAAGACATGCAAACTAAAAACCAAAATCCAAGATTTGCTTATACTGAAAGGATCTTCATTTATTCAGCTGGCTATTCTATCCTTTGGGAGGGTAATCAGTATTTTCCTGAAATGGAGGCAGCGTTGTTGTGACTTCACATAATTATGTCTAAAGCACTCTGTAATTTAGTTGCCCTAAGCCGGAAGAATTCTGCCACACCATCTTCTCACTTGGCTGATTTTTACTGTGAATGTAAATGGCTTTAAAGGTACAATTTGCCTGTTTCTATGTATTTTGTATAATTCTGATGAGCATCTATCAAAATATTGCCTGAACTTCTATGGCAATAGAATAGCTTTTCCAAACTTGATGCTCTCTGAAAGTGTTGAACTAGTTCCCATAACTTCCTATCAGCATGCAAAATTTTAGAGGATAAAATTTAGAGCATCTTAAAAGCTTGGAAGAGTAGGGTATCTAGACCCACATACATCTTTTTTCTATTATACTTTTCATGGAGGAAGTAGTAGTAACAGAATGTTGATAAAGATTCTCAGTCATCTAGGTAGAATTGTCTGGAAGTTGAGTCATGGTAACTGGACTTCTTTTCTTTTGGTTCGAGATGTTTTGCTGCTTATCCAAGTAGCTCCTTCAGTCTGAGAAAAAGTTGGTTTAGGGGACCCCATATATGTCTTCCAGGATGGCTGCATTTCTCACTTAACCTTATTAGATGGACTTAACCTTATTGTAGATGGACAATAGAAGATGTGAAAAGATAGAGTCTTTGGGATGTAGATGTTCAACTCCTAAATCTTTTACTCATACCCAAATGGGTTGTTAAGTGTGATCTCCCTGGTGAATCTGTGAAATGGTCTTAATCTTCCTGGGGACTAATAACAGAGTAGCATGAAAAATGGGGGAGAAGTTATGTCTTAATCTCCACTTCTATTAGAGGCCATTGGAGGGCAGAAACCACTCTCACCTCTATGGATGCCAAAAGAAAGAAAACAGCCTCCTGGGGACAGCTCTTAAGTCCTGTGAGTATCCAAATTGGGCCTTTATTAAATCAACATCTAGATCCAACAAAAGAATAGCAGACAAAGCTGAGACTCAGAGTCAATGGAAGTACTTTGTCATTCTTTATGTAACCGGTGTGTCAGAGAAACTAGTGGATATTGGAAATACACCACATACCTGTGTTTTTCAAACCCACCAACACACTGAGATAGGGGCTTGTACACCCTAAAGATTGAAACCAAAACATAAGAAGAGCAATATAGTACAGTATATGCAATCCAGTGCCATGAGGACTGTTTAGTACTCTGCACTGGAGAAACTAAACAGCCTTTTTATAAGAGGATAGCCCAGCACAAGAGAAGCAACACCAGAGGACTAGAATCAGCAGTTTACCTTCATCTAAAGGAAAAAGGACACTCATTTGTGGACAATAATGTTCACATTTTGGACAGAGAAGATAGGTGGTTTGAGAGAGGAGTGGAGGAATCCATCTATGACAAAGTGAAAAATCCTTCTCTCAATAGAGTTGGAGGCCTCAGACACAATTTATCTCCCATTTTTCCATGCTGCTCTTTCATTAGTCCCCAGATTCTTCACAGATTCACCAGGGAGATCACACCTAATGACCTATTTGGGGATGAGTAAGGGATTTAGGAGTTGAACATCTATATCCCAAAGACTATTCACATCTCCTGTCGTCCATCAAATGAGCCTAATCATGTTAAGTGAGAAATGCAGTCACCTTGGAAGACATATATGGAGTCCCCTAACCTTCTTTTTCTCAGACTGAAGAAGCTATGTAGATAGTAGTGAATTGTCTCAAACCGAAAGAAAAGAAGTTCAGTTGCCATGATTCAACCTCCAGATAGTAATAGAATCAGCCATTTGCTCTCAGGCAAATGGGAGGATAAATTGCTTACTTGAGGAACAAAACATGGTCCATTGAATAAGCGGCAGGTTCAGGGGACATAAAATATTGGATATTAATTTTTTGAAGCTTTTAATTAGTCATTCTAACCTATACTTCAAAAGAACTCCCAGCTGCATTCCAGATTCTGCATGTTGTGTCAATCAATATAGAACAATTAATGCATTGTTATAGTTATGTTATTTTTGTTGATGGACTGGCTTTTGTAATGGAAGTTTTGTCTCAGAATGAGATGCTGGGAATCATATTTATAATATATGTGTGATATATTATATCACATATAATATATATTATATATATATATATATATATATATATCACTTTAGACAGAAGAGGGGAATACTACAAACACTAATGTGTTTCTAAACATTGGTGGAGGAGCTCCTTGGGGTAAATCTGGCCTCTACTACTTCAGATTCCAATGCAATGGTCATAGGTACAATGACTTTTCAATCAAAACTCTACTTGTATAAATAAGTTGTTGAGATCTGACTTAGAATCCTTTTCCTGTCATTTAAATTTCTACTCAGGAATAATTTTCTATAATGGAGCTTGAAATTGCAGTCTT
>JANHZU010004901.1:190358-202527 GCA_032468055.1 Acrochordus granulatus
GCTATCTTTACCTTCCCTTTTAAATAGGGATAGTATTTCAGACAAATTGAAAAAATACACTTATTTCATATTGTTTTTAAAATCTTGACCTTTCTATTTCTTTTATCAGCAAACCTTACGGATTAGGGTAAAATGCTCTGCTGAGAATTCAGTAAAGAAAATCCACATTTTTCCATAATGCAAATTCATCATGATGGTGCTATTTGGAGAAAAAAAAATCAGAATTATTGTTAAGCTTATAATAGTATTTTTTAAAAATAAAACTCATAGCTTTATTTTTCACTGCACTTGTAACAGTACAATGGACTATCAGTAGCAGATTTCAGATATGCTTTCACATATGCAAACATGTCTTTCCTGCTCGTGTACTTCCTTGTAGAAGAGGGACCCTGTTCTGCAGTAAAGACAGTTAAGGTTGAAACAGGAAAACCTATCCTTGCTACTAGGCAGAAGTCCAGTTTCTAGAATGAATAGCTGTATGCTTCTTTCACTTGCCCTGAAGGAATTCATTAAGTTGAAACATGCAACTGCTGCATATTGTATATTCTCCAACACTTAGCTGTTAAAAAATATTTCAAGCAAAAAAGTACTAATAATCCGTTTCACATGTAATTTCATTGAAACAAGTTTTTGTCTATATAAATTGCTTCTTGATAGCAAGCAAAGTGTTAATTAGGCTAGTAGTATATTCTTGGCTCCAATAAATTGCTTGAAAGGTTTTTAGTGATTCTTATACATCAAGTAATTATATTTTGATATATTGAATCTATTTTTTGCTAAATCTATTTTTATTTGTCCTAATTATGTGTTCAAAGAAAGACAAAATGGAATTACTATTTCATATGCAAAAACAATTATGAGAGGTAATGAAACTAGAAAAATAATGTATAAGAATCATTGACTGCTATGAATCCAAATATTTGAATACTTTCCTAGGAATAGCAGACCTTGTTCTATTTTCTTTTAAGTTTCCTCTGGCCTAGCTGTATGATAATAATGCCATGTTCTGGATTAAAAGGAGTGAAACTGTTTTTAAACATTTATCTGATCATCAGCCTGCCTTTGGGGGTATTTATTTTACTTGTTGCTCAAGATGGCTGAAATTGGATTCGTTGTTTTAAAGAAAGCATGCCTGTACATCTAAAGTTACTAAAGTTGAATCATGATTGTATGAACCTGTAGCTCCAGCCCAACATTTTGTATTGTTAGTTTCAAAGTGAGTGTTCTTCATATAAGGCAATACATGCTTGTTCTATTTTTTTCCAGCCTTGTTTTTACATAACCACAATCTGGAATGTTCATAAAAACCTTTTATTTATAGTCATGTTGTTCTGAAAATTGTTTAAAAAAAAGAATGAAAGATACATGGACTAGGGTGATCATAAATGTATGTCTGAAAAAGGTCTGAGGCAATTTTGATGCACTCCAACCAAGCTTTCTTAGGCCTTCTTTCCCCACTGTAGCATTTTCCATAGGGAAAAGTGAACTTGAAACCTGTAGATTTAGAACTTCTTTCAATATGGTTAAATTTTCTTTCTTGTAAAGGTAAGAAAAAATGAAAATGCATATAAATATGCGTGTACCATTTCTTTTAAACATGGTGTTTGTTTAGCATGGTATTCAATTTACTTTTTGATCTCTAATTATATACGTTTATGCAAGTTCTAATGTTAGGGTTGCCCTTCTAAAAAAAGAAATTCTGCAATAGTATATCTGCTTTTGTGGTTGACCAGTTTGAGATTTTATTTATTTATTTGTATCCTGCCTTTATTATTTTTATAAATAACACAAGGCGGTGAACATATTTAACACAACTTCCTCCTCCTATTTTCCCCACAACAGCAACCCTGTGAGATGAGTTTGGATGAGAGAGAGTGACTGGCCCAAGGTTACCCATCTGGCTTTCATGGCAAAGGCAGGATTAGAATTTACAGCCTCCTGGTTGCTAGTCTATTACCTTAACCACTAGACCAAAGCAAATGGTTAAACCTCAAAATGATAAAGGGCTGATAGCTGCTTGTTGGTAACTGAAGGCTTTCTCAAATCAACCAAATGTAGATGATTTCATGGATATGTCAATTTAGTTTTCTTACCAATGAAACAGAAGAAGTTTGCCAATTATTTCTTCTGGATTTTTTTTGTCTAGCTCTCAGCCTTGGTATTCCTTCAAGGTCTCCCATTCAAGTATTAACCAGGGAAACCCTGATTAGTTCTGAGCCCAGCCAGGTTAGCCAGGCGCTGCCACCTGCTGATGTTGCTGAAGATGTTTAGATAGAAACCTAGTGCTTACAGTACAATATTGAAAGCAAAAAAGTATTTGGGAAGTATTTAGTACCTGTCAACAGCTTAAAACATCTGCATTTTCTCCTAAGATCATGTGACTACCCTCCAAGGTACATTATTCCCTTTGAATCTAAAGCACTGCTTAGCCTACTGCTTATGTTTTCTTCTAATCAAGTACAAAAGTTGAAAAAGGGAATGAATAATTATGATTAATAACTTATTTTTTCAAGAACATAAATATAATATTTTCCACCTGTATTATTTTGGAGATATTAGCAGTTTTCCCCAATTTGTTGCTCTTCAGGAGTGTTGGCTAATTAGGAAATGTGTAAATTGAACACATTTAGAGGCAGTGGGAATGTAGAGTGGGGAAGGTGGAGGAGTGTATGCATGTTCTATTAATCAAATGCACATTTGATCCTGGTTAGTACTTGAATGGAAGTTCACTAAAAAAATCCTAGGGCTATAGATTGGATTGAGAAATTAAAAAAAAATTCTGAAAGAAGATGGTGATCAACCATTTCCCTGCTACCATAATAACTACATGCATGTGCCCATTAATTCATCAGAAGTGGAACTTGATTCAAAGGGGACTTAAAATTAAAGATCATGTGATAGAGTAAATTAAATATGGTAGATGGATATATACAGGCTTAATAAAGAGAGCCCCAATTAAATTGCATCATCATTCATGTTACTGAGTCCTTCATCTTCAAATAATTCTAACTTTAAAAGCACCTATTTAAAAGCCCCAGCCTTTGCTACAAACAAATTTGGCACACCCATGCATACTTTTGATTTTATAATATTTGGTGTGCTTGTTGGCATATTCCAGATGAGATTGCCTCACCTTAGGAAACATTGGAACTTTCATCAGTAACCCTTCCAATGATATGGTCACAAACTGACTTATATCTTGATTCTTAAACTGTATGCATGCTTTACTTAGATAGAAATTCATTGCGGTATTGTGGTGCAAGAAGTCACATTAATGTTTGATGTCCTAATTTTGTATTCTTGTTCCTCTTGCATAATATTGAAGTTTTATCCAATTGCACATCCAGTGCTAATATTCTTGATTAATTTCATTACTATATATTACAGCAGAAAGTGGAACCAGTACATGAACTGCAGGAGTCCATATTCTTTGCCTTATATGCCAACATCTTTGTTATTTTTTAAAAAGTTTACAGGACGTGATTGGGGAGTAATCAAAAAGTTACTTGCCCTGCCTCCCATCTTTCACCTGCATATCTTGAGCTTCAGATAGTATTATCAAATCAAGAGATTTGGCTGCTTACTCCTGAAAAAAAAAAATTGTGTTTCAAGTGCATTTACATTGGTTTTAGAAAAGATTTTTGTGTTCATTTCCAGTAAATTCAAAAGGATTGTAGTAAATGCTCTGTGTGGAGATATTATTTTTATTTTTCTCTCTTGGAGAGATCCTAGATATAATTGGAACTGTGATTTCAAACTGATAGGTTCCCATTTTGAATGTCACAATAAATGTAAAATCTTTATTTGGATTGGTACATTAGGACTAAGGCAAGAATGTAAAACAAATTGAAACTAGTTATGTTTTATTTCCCCTTCCATATATTTGAATTATTTTAAAATAACTTTAATAATGAAAAAAAGCCAACAATTGTATTATTCTGTCAACAGAGTAAGTTACAGTAATAAAGAAGTTTCACTGAAGTTTTCTGCTTTATATAAAAAAATGTTTATTACTATCATTTGGCTCCCTTTCTACCAAGCTTCCCCACAAAATCATACCCTGATTAAATTTAATCATACCCTGATTAAATGAAGAAAAGAGTATAATGAATTTGGTATCTCTTTAAGAAACAGCTGTTACTGTATTTCCTTATTTACTGACACTCTTTGAAAGAATATCAAATTGATTAATCAGGCTGTTGTTAGCACAATTATTATCAGGACAGTTCACAGTTCAGGATCTTGTGAACCAGCTCTTTAAAAAACTTCAGGTGCGTTACAGCACACTGTGATAAATCTGAAATACTGTATTGTGGAGCTGCTTGCGTTTATTATATAAGTCATCAAACTGGATTGATTTACTCATGTAGGTAATGTGTGACTATTCAGTTTGTTGTGCCTCATGGGAGTTCTTGGGGAAGGAGTTAGTTGGCAAAAGTTATAATTTATTGCATGTCAAAAGGGATTTGTACATACATACTTTTAGAGAAAGTCCAGTGCTGCAAATTTTACAGAGAAGCTCATGAACAAATGTGCAAACATTCTTCATACCTGACAGGCAGTGGATTTGTTTTCTTCTTTTGGCATCCGTATTAAACTGGAAGCAACTTAGAATGTAATACATTCAGACAGGTTCTTTCAACTTTTGGAGAAGTTAAAGGTTTGTGTGAGACCATTTTATGCTTTTTGATAGTAAGATGTGAGAGCCAAATCTGAAATAGTGCATGGTGGCCCTTTTGTACTATATCTTCTCAGAATGAACTTACCTCACGTTGAGTTAAATCTCTGAGCCATCATGACAATATTGTGTTTCCGCAAAGGTCTTAACCAGAGCTATATAATATTTTTTGAGATTTAGACATACTGTAAAATGAATAGAAACAGGGACTTCTCTGAGTGAAAACAGTATTTTTGCTCTTCTCCCATTCAAATAAATTCCCTTTTAAGAGTTAAGACAGGGAATGAAAGTAAAGAAAGATTGCACACATGCTTTTATGATATGTTGTAATGTACTAAGCTATCCAAATGCTACTTCAGGATGCTCAGTTTTACGAAAATGATACATTGTAGGCACAAGACCACATTACCTAAAAAGTAAGCCTATTTTATTTAAACATTGATCTGATTCCTTTATTCTTTATTTGTATTTCCAGGGTACCCATGGTATTTGGTTACCCATTTTTATAGCTAAATGTATTTTGTTTAGAAAGCAAAGGCAATAAAATTAGAGCTGCTGACTCCTAAATTTGATTTTTATATTTCAGGAGCAATTTCTTATTTGTTCATTTGTTTCTACCATTGCGCTTCTTCTGTGATACTTGATGTATGATACTGTAAATGGAATCCTGAATAGCAGTTGGGTTAGGATCATTGGTATATCTAAATTTATAGTGTGATGAACTCTATAGAAATATATAGGCTCATCCTTTGCTTGTAAGCATTTAGAAAATAAGGGCAGTAGGGATATACCCCATTTATTTTATGGCAGTTTAACACAATATTTTTCAAATTTTAATTTCAGGAAATTGGGTAAATGTGAATAATCTTTCTTCAAAAAATATAGAAAAAGGTATAGAAAGTATTGCAGAAATGTGTCACTAATGGGAGCTGTTTCAGATTTTTTGTCGTAAGAAGAGAAAAGAGACTATGTTTCCTTCATTGAACATGGTAGAATAAAAGCTTTTGACATGCAGAGATCAAAAGATAAGGAATGAAAATCGTCCATTATTATTCATTATCTGAAGCCTGAAATGTTGAAATGAATGAATGAATGAATTATAATAATTAATAAGTATTGCTTTTTAAATAAAAAATGGCATAATAAGAGCGAAATCTAAGTCAGTAAAAATATTTATGGGTTCAACTACTTGTCAATCCAGTAGTGTGCTTCTCAGCTTCTAAGAATGTGAATTAAATCTCTTTGAAACTATCTTTATTTCTTCATAGTTATCACTTGTTAGCAAGTCTCTTTATGTCTAAGGAAATTTATATTTTAATAATATGTAAAAAATGGGTCTGCATGGTATGTACTTTTCTTATGTCTTTAGATACGTTGAATTACTGTGGAATCATTAACAGTTATTAATGACTTTCACAGACATTGTTACAAGATATATCAAGGCAAAAAATCTGATACTGCACTGACTTGATGCCAGCCTCCCAGTAATTATGCTGACTGAATGACGTAACTCAAAAATGTTTAAAACTTCCTTAATGTTAATATGTCCAAAATTAAATTGATATTTCTTTTTACTTTTATGTGGGATTGATTTTGTTATGTTTTTCTACAAAAGGACAGAGGAGTAATTTGTAAGTTCTGTCAGACTGAACAGAATTGGCATCTTTTGTTGCTTCATAGTAGCATGGTACTGTATCATGGTAATAGCACCGAATGAGTTCTGATGACATATTAAATTAATATGAGTTCTTTACCAGTATATCTTATCTTAATAAAAATAAGCTGAATTCTTAATAAAAATAAGTACACATAAAAAACACATTACACTAGGTTCCTACATTATTTTTCTAACACAGCTAATTTATAAAGTTTTGGGGGAGAAGTTTCAAACTTGAAATAACACTTTTTAAATTGGAGCATACTGATCACAATTCAGTCATATCAATTTTGTTAAGAGAAATATATGAGCTGTTATCATTTCTTCCAGCTATGGATTTCTTTTTCACTGCTGGAATTTCATCCCTATATAAAATTAATTTGTTGATATACTTTCTTCAGAGTGTTAAAATTAATATTTCAAACTAAAACTAACTGTACTTGTAAAGTTCAAGTGATGGAAAGTTTTGCTTTCCAAATTTTCCAAAAATTTGCTTCAAATTTTGCTTTATATTTTACTTTTTGTTTTCTCAATGTAGGGGTTAAGTATATATAATTTTTCAAGTAACATTAGACAGAAATGAGGATAATTATTTAGCAAATATATATGTCAAATTTCATTTCAACATTTCAGGCTTCAATGAACATATAGAACAGTGGTATTCTTAAATTTTATCTGCCACTCATTACCTTGGATATGAGTACGGAAGATGAGCTGGTTTTGAACTTGAAATAAAGAGTGGTATCTGGAATATGTCTGCTACTTAATTTTGATATTTTAATTATGGAAGAGTTACCAGACTGAATTAGATGGTTACATAAGTCACATTTTGTTCAGATTCTTATTCTTTGTACATGTTAATATTAATATGCATAGATGTTACATGTTTTGAAATCTCCAAAAGAAGCTCTGTAATTGTGAAGCTGACACATAGTGTTCAAATGTGGCACATGACAACAGCAAAGTTTACTTTGGTTTTTGATATTCTATAGATTTCAGTTTCAGAAATGCTTTTAGCAAATGAATCGTTTTGAGGGATCTTCTTTTTCCTTCTGATTGTGTCCAGTTCTTGGAGACTGCTTGGATAAGTCCCTGCAATTTACTTGGCAAGGTTTTTCAGAAGTAGTTTGCCATTTCCACCTCCTTCCAAAGGCTGAGAAAAAGTAACTGGCCCAAGGTCGCCCAGCTGGCTTTGTGCCTAAGGCAGGATTAAAACATGACCTACTGGTTTCTAACCTATGCCTTAATCACTACATCAAAGTAGCTATTATTACCTATGCTACACATGAATAGGGTTAGTGAAACAAGGTAAAGCTGGAAATTAAAAAGTAGGTCAGTACAAGAGCTTAATGTTAATTAAGAGCTTAATATTAACTAATCCATTTAAGTTGCATTTTTCCTTCAGAAGTTTCCTTCCTACTCACAAGTTGGGAATAAATTGTAATTAGAGATTTGATTAGACCAAATTATCCATTGAAATTTAAGGCTCTTTAACAGTTTGAGCTTTAGTCTGCATAGTCGTAGGATATACTCACTTTGAAAAACAAAACATAAATTTTATGATAGCTTTAAATAGTTGAACAGTTTTAGGGATGACAGTTTACTTGTCAGATTTGATTCCTCCCTTAAAATTCTTCTCAATATATGCTTTACATTATTTAATTATTGTTAGATTTTTTTGGTAATCTAGTTGTATAACTGGGAGTTCATGTTTAACATCCATCTTATATAAAAATAATAAAATATGAAATGTTGGTATCCATATATAATAAATTTGAAGATGCATTTATTGTCTCTCTTTAGCTGATGATCTGATTTTTTTTCAAGAAAAAAAAATGAACCATGTCAGCATACATTAAAATAGGACTTTCATTATTTTAAGGGAATTTTTGGATAAGTACATTACAAATCAGATGAGATCTGTAGAGAAATATGGTGGTAATATCTATAGGCTAGTCATTTTGGTGAAATGTTTATGTAAATTATAGTATAATTTCAACTATCCTGAATTAAATTTCAAATAATGCAGTATATTCTTCTTATCTGAAATATTAAGCAATTGGTAATACCAATATTTCTAAGAAATAGCATTTTTATATTTTTCTGTGCAGTATCCTGAAACTATGTAGGGCATTGTCTATAGTACGTAGGAAATGTTCTGTAGTGCTATTTTACAGGGTTAGTTCATATTTTGAAAATAAACTTTTGGAACTTTAGATATCAAGGGACACTTTTTCCTCTTATTATCCGCAACTCATTTGTTGTAATATTTAAAATGTTTCTGATTTTTAAGCAATTTTATCTTGAAATATTTTATTATTTTGTTGATATTTATTAGGGCTTGGAAATGAATTTTAATTATATATTCCTATATTAATAATTGTGTTTAATTATAATCCTTATAAAATTAGTTTCACAAGCTTGAAGTCCATGACTTTTAAGTAAATTGTAGAGAATCGAACTGATTACATTTAGCATTCAGCACTTTCGGTCTGTATTTTCAGTAGCATTTACATTTTAGCAGTATAATCCATCATAGAAAACCCTTAGAGTAGCTGTTTATTAATTGTATATGTTGACAACAGATTTATCCTTACTAAAAATGAGAATTATACTTTCTAGTATAAGTTGTCACTTGCCATCTAAAATTGTATGAATCAGCCAAGGAAGTGTTGCTGGAAAAAAACCATACAATGGAACTGTAGTGTGCTTTTGTATCTAATTCTGCTTGAGATGGGAACTTTTTTAATAGATACCAAGGTGAGGGAGGTTCATGTTAGCAGAGGCAAAGTTTAATATTCCAATACAAGGTCACTTTTTGTATCACTTGATTTGGTTTTATTGCTGACAGAGTAAATTGTAGGTTGATGAGTTTTTTTGTAATACTGTATATGAATAATAATTACTTGAAACATGCAACCTATTTTGTTTTGAAATTATATTTCACTTTATTGACATTTTGTGTGTTAATTTTTATAATTTTTGGGACTGCTAGAGTTTTAAATAAATGTTCAGGTACATGTAAAGCTTTAACAAATTCTGGTATTTTTAGGACATTTACTATTTAGGACTTAATAGTCTTTTATTTAATTTCTGCTTTAAATTCTTATATGTAGAAGTGATTATGACATTAAAACACCTGATTGAAAATACTTTTTTGCTTAGCTATTGGAAGCATTCCTGCTCTAAACTGTTCATTGTATTTATTTTCAGGATCGTACAAGAACTTTTGACATGCATTCACTGGAGAATTCACTAATCGACATAATGAGAGCTGAAAGTGATTCACTAAAAGGTAAACTTGGATTACCATTTTTTTGGAGTAAGTAGAGTGACATAGTTGTGTACAGTAGAAAGTTCTGCAATCTATAATACAATTAAAGCACTTACCATCTATGTATCTTTCACCAATTGTCTCAGTCTTTCATCATAAGCAATTAAATCAAAGATACTTTTGAAATAATTCCCTTTTTCATGTATGTGCATGAATAGACTTATGCTTAAACATTTGATTTGAAACAGTGCTTTTTCTAACCATATACTCACCAAACAGTCATTATGTTTATTGTTGGATCACCAAATGGCCCAGCCATTTTTTTTGTACTTCAACTCATTCTCACCTGTCAGTTTATACTCTCTAAAGGATTATGAGAGGTTCTGAATGTTGGTCAGATTGTTAATTAGTAGTGTCAAGATCTTGAAGAAAAATGGATGTGGAAAAAAAACATGGAAGAAAAGAAGTGAAAAAAATGAGATTAAAAGTGGCATGACTGCAGGATGAGAAAGCATAGGTCCTGTATACAAAAGTGTTAGAAGACAGATTAATCTTTCAGTGGAATCGACAGGAAGTAGTCATAAAGAAAGAAAATATGAAAGCTTGAAATAAAGAAAACAGAATTAAGTTTCTGTGCAATAAAAATGTGTGGAACTATGCTCATAGGAAGTATAAAAAAGGATGTTTACTGAAATGATGAACTGAAAAGGACTGCAAAGGAGCCACAAATGTATTTAAAAGAGATTTGAGATGAAACTGAAGTGAGGAAATACAGGAACAAGTATTGTATGAAAATTATAGTGTTAGCTCAAAAAGTAGAGTTAATATTAGTAGTGTAAATGTTAGTGCCCAAGAAAAAATTATGAAAAGGAAATAATAAATATTAGGAAGATATTGGAAAATGGTTGAGGCTGCAGATAATATTAAAATGTGGATATAGTTTACTTATTTAAAAGCTTTGAGACTTTTTAAATAATATATGAAGATTTCATTTGAAGAGACGAAAGAATATATTGTTCCCATCTACAAACGTATAGATAACAAAAGATAATTTTTAAAAAAAACCTACTTTGGTAAGAATGCCTAAAAATTATTTGGTAGAACTTTCATTGGAAGGATACAGGAGGTGACCAACAAACCATAATTTGTTATTATTTATTTATTAAATGTATATGCTTCCCATCTCACTGTTTTTTTACAAACATAAAAACAGAGGTACAAACATTAAACCATTAAATATTAAAGGAACAGAGATTAAATGTTAAAAATATCAGAATACTACAGGATGGAGGTGGGATCTTTCTCCTAGGCTACTATCTATCTCCAACATTGAATACTCCCCATTAAGGCCCCAGGCCAGTTGGCAGAGCCAAGTTTTGAGAGGTGTGTAAATCTTATGCTGGTTGGAGATATTTGCTCTTCACGTATTATCTATACGTTTGTAGAAATGCATATTTCACGTAAAAAAAAATGAACCATGTCGGCATACATTAAAATAGGACTTTCATTATTTGAAAATAGGACTTTCATTTAAAAAAGGACTATTTAAAATAGGACTTTCATTTAAAAAAGGACTATTTAAAATAGGACTTTCATTAATGAACCAATAATCACGTATTATCTATACGTTTGTAGAAATGCATATTTGTGAGAAAGAAAACATACATTTTTTTTGTAGAGAATGCAAGTAAAATGAATAAGCTTGAATTATGGAATGTCTTTGAAGGTTGGTTGCTGAATGTGATAAGAATGGTATGAATAAATTGGATACTTTGCAAATGGTACAATATTGAATAGAAAATTCGACAAGGATGTGTGATGTCTCCTTGATTCATTATTTTTTTAGTGTTACTCCCACTTGGCAGGGTTCACTAGAGAGAGAGAGAGAGAGAGAGAGAAGCCATTGATGCGATTGTGGAAGTACTTTAACCAATGTGATGTCCCCTTGATTGTTTAATGTATTAATGGATAAATGTATAAAGAATACTCACAGTGTTAGAGGTATGATGGTTGGTACCTAATTTTGTGTATGTTCTTATACTATTATGCACTGTATGTATGGTAACACCCAAAGAGACAGGGTCATGAATGAATTTATGATGAATAAGTATGGATTAAATCCAAAAGGGAATGGCCAGTCCAAAGTAGTATGTTGAGATGGTTTGATTAAAACAATTGAGGATAAGTTGTAAAAGAAATATTTGAAGAATGGCTGAATGGCTTGAGAGAAAGGGGAAAACAAAAAAAGTAATGACTTAATAGAGTTGATGTGATCTTAAAAAAAAGAGGGGTAGGAACTTTGAAGAGTATAAAACAGTGTATGAAGAGGTGCATAGATGCTGTGGAAGCAAGGATAGTTTGCAAGGACAGAAACATATGGAGTTAGTGAATAGTATTTATGTTCATCAGAGTTAGCTATAGTTGCTCTTTCTTACGTCACATATTTTATTTTTTTCTGTACTTTGCATAATATTGTTAATCCCAAAGGGAATAAGGTGATACATTAAGGGATGTAATTTCAAAGCAATTGCTTCTCCCTTTTATTTGAGTTTATCCTTAT